>CAXIWS010000430.1:0-24108 GCA_964036195.1 Sphaerolaimus hirsutus
ACTACTTACACTCCCCCGTGTTTCTAAATTTGCATTGTTTTGATTGGTTTGGTAATTAACCGTGCATTCACCATGATTTACTCTCGCCATGACCGTCATAAAATCATACGTAAGTCTCCTGGCTCACCATTTTGCTGTGAAAAGGCGCCCAGCGGTCTCGATTTGCTCATCATGTTCGTCCAGCTTCATGCAGATTCACATGCTATCTTCTGTGTCCATTGTCCACAGCTTGGAGTCTCCTTGATTGGGTAGAGGTCGATTATGGAGGCTTGATAAACCAATTGTGCCTCAGACACGGCTGCATACCTGTTGACCGTCGGGTCAGTTGTCTGATTGGTTCCATTTGTTGCCATACTGACTTCTGAGTTAGTGATAAGTATTACTTATTATTATTATTATTACTTATTATTACTTTATTATTACTTAATTATTATTACTTATTACGGGGGTTTAATTGACGTTTCCATATCAATTAATTGGCGTCTCGCCCTTGCAGTTGCACTTTGTGACTGCGAGTGTTCGCTGGACAGATTCTGGCAGCTGTTGTCAGACACATCCCTAGGCATTGAAGTGCTATTCGGGGGGCTTAATTGCAGCGCCGGGAAAGTGTCTCCGCTCTGTGTTGCCATCTCAAGTAGTTCCGCTACTGTATTTTCACTTATGAGAACTGATCTGCAGTGGCTCTAAGCCCAGCTGCAATCACTGGATAGTCACGTTGGAATGACGGCTGCCCTCGAGGCTCGCTGTCACCAACGTATCCATCTGATCCGACTTCGGAACCTGATCGCGCTCCAGGCTAGGGTTGGGGAACTGAACTGACCCGTACCAAACCGAAACGAGAACCGAGCACTATTTTGGAACCGAGAACTGAGAACCGGAACCGAGCTTGAGAACCGAACCGGAACTGAGAACCGGCACTTATACCCGGAACCAAAGTAAATACCCGAAAGAACTGAAATTTTCTAGGAATCTTAAAGTTTTTAAACAGTGTGTTATCAACACCTACATCTAAGCCTTTAAACAGCAGCTGAACATCTTGGTGGGTGTTCAGAATTGCAAAATTCATCTGTTTGCAAAATGATTGTGCGGGAGTGTGTAATTTCACATATACTCCAGTGACATTACACCTTACAATGAAATCTACCATATCCCACCTGAATAAAAGAACAAACATAAACAAATTTCATCATATTTATCAAATTGCTTTGATAAATATGATGAAAATTTTATGTATGTTTGTTTATTCAGATGGGATATGGTAGATTTCATTGTAAGGTGTAATGTCGCTGCAGTATACACATTATCACTGGTAGTAGTTTTCATTGGTTTTATGGCAGTTTTAACCTTAGTTGGCAAAAGTTATTTATGTTTGTACTCAAAATAATATGCGTACTCACTCGCATACTACATAAATATATTTACGTTTCCTCCAAAAAAAAACCAGTACTCATTTACTCGTGTACTTTTTGAAAGTACGCGAGTACAGAAAACATATATGTTTGCTTTTACACTTTTTTAAATACCAGTATTATTATAACAACTCTGATTTATGCATTCTACCATGAAATAATAAGCTGTGATATGCTCCTGTAGTATGAAATATCCAACCAATGTACTTACACATGTAGACTTGGGTATATTGTTTTTCTGTTGTTCAGCCGATTATTACCTGATACCCGGTTATTTAATTACCCAGAACTGAGTTTAAGAACCGAACCAAGAACCGGAACTGAAAATTTTCAGGAACCGAGAACCGATACCCAAACCGAAATCTTTTGGAACCGAGAACCAAGAACCGGAACTGAACATTTTGAAATTCCCAACCCTACTCCAGGCGATACAGATGAGCTGCCCACACTCCACCCCAAGGTCCTCCGAAGTTTCGATCACTTACCAGTTTTCCCTGCTTCCTGTCTCGCAGTTCGCCTACTTGTTCCAGAGACCGATTCTGTTTCAGCGCTGGAAGTTAGCTGCTTTTACGTTTTTTACGTTTTTTACTTTGTTACTTATATTTTATGTTTTTTACTATTTTACTAATTTGCCACTTTCCTTCTCAATTACCGATTTGTCAGATTACTGCGGCGGCGGAAAATTGTCGTTTCCGATCCTTAAGCGCTGCATGTGTGTTAGTTAATTATTGAGTTGTTTTTATGGTACGGGGAGTTTGACACGCAGTTCAGGAACAGCACCAGTACCAGGGAGTTGGGGTCCTGGCTAGTTCCTGGAAACGGACACGTCAACTTACCAGCCCTTTTGTAATCTGCCGGTGTTGTGTTTCGGTTAATTGTTAATTAATTCAAATAAATCAAAAAAGCTTATGTTACCATCAAGCAATTAGTAATAATTCAGGGGGACCAATTTGATTGCACAGGAACTTTTTTTCAATCAGAGTCAATTCACAGTAGCACAAAATCAGTCATGAAACCTCTGGTGGGTGCAAAAACTGCTAAAACAGCATGTTTTATAATCAGCAAAATTTTACTGTATCACAAGTGAATATTAATTTTAAGACACAACAAATTACAGTAATTAAATGATTCAAGGCAAAAACATTGATCACGTGAAAGCTACAGTAATGCAAAGCATAATACATGGGCGAAAATACTGCATGGTAAATTACCAAACCAAATGAAACAATGCAAATTTAGAAACACGGGGGAGCGTAAACGTAATTAGCTATCTCACTAATTCACACTTTCGAAGTGTCACAAATGGGCTTTTACTCTCTGATTACGGTACCAGTCGGAACAGGTGGTGTGTCGCTATGTTATCACCCCACGCTGCTTTAGGCGAAAATATTCCAGTTGCCCGCCTGACCAAGGTTATTGAAAACATGTTTTGCGGGGTTTTTTCAAGGTTACGTCATTGCCGGGTAATGGGTGGGAATCAGGGCGGAGCACGCACTGCAACGACACTAGCACTTTTGAGTTCACCAAATCACCCTAGGTGATGGGATTTTTTATTGGCACCGCTGTGCTCTTCACTTCATGCTGTGCTCTGCATGTGTTGCGCATACGTGCGTTTAATTGAGTAGTTGATTGTTTTTTTGCCACTTCCCCTCCCTGCCCATTACCTATTCCTAAGTAAAATGCACTTGGTCGGGGGAAGGTTATCTTAAGGTGCTAGAACATGCTAACAAAGCGCACACCTTTCTGCCTTGACAAAATTGCATACTTTTCAAGCCCATTTTCAGACACAACATTTTCTGTCAAAACTAGGTGACTTCCCTGTGCACCGAAGGTTTTCATTTGGTCACACATGGTCATTCTCGAGTCGTCAGATCATCTGCGCGTAGGGGGTCGTTTACATTCCATGCATGGTTTGCTAGCCATATTTCTACCCACATGAGCACCATAAAGCACATTTATTATGCTTGCATCAGTCACTATCATCCATCTGATTAATTGCATCTGAAATTTTTGACCCTCAAAACGATGTGCTGATAAACAGTTTTCATTTGATAATTGGAAATCACTTTTGCTTTCAGTTGTCAGGTTAAATAATTCAAAATGATTTGATAAATGATGTTTTCTCTTGTACACATGATAATTTTTCTGCTGGGTTTTGCACTGCAACTGCAATTGGCGAATTAAAATGTTGCTCAAATTTGCTATTTCGTGGTGAATTGTATTTCGTGAGGGGGGGGGGGGGGTTAACAACTTGATAGTTGTCATTTTGATGGTAGTATTTCGAGGAGGGTATTTCGAGGAAATATGGTACATAAAAATTGTAATAAAAAAGTGTTTCAATTTGAAACTTTCAAATGGTTAATAAAATTCACATGCCAGGAAGACACATTGTGGATGATCGATAACCAGGTAGTTCACAAATTTGCTGTTAACACATTTATGACCTGTATTCACAAATAATGCAAGCTGTTTGAAGCGGGCACTTCATAGGCTATTTACAGAGGTGCCAATCGGGGACATATGTTACATATACATATATATAAGAGGGCATATATTTTTTTCTCGATTTGTGTTAATCGTGTGTGTACTCCTTCGTTTAGTGAGTACGCATGCCAAATTTCAGCTGTTAGTGGTTCTTATTTTGTTTACGCTTTTATTTTTGTTGCTCACTGTATTTTTGGATAGTGAATGAAATCCCACTGGGGAATTTTTTCTACCTACCAAAAAATTTATCCCCTGTCAGTGATAGGGTGTCAACTTTCCATTTTCCATTTTCTGTTTCCGTTTCCATTTTCCGGCTGCTAATTTTTTTTCCGTTTCTGTTTTTCCGGCTCATTTTCCATTTTCCAGCTAAATTATCAGTTTTTCCAGCTTTTTCCATATTACCCTTTCATTGTCTGTTTTTCAAACTCTTTTCCAATTTCTAGCTCAATTTTATGTTTTCTGTTGCAGCCAAACTGGTAAACATGCATGCAGGTTCTCAATTATGTGTATTTTTCCTATTTCGCATGAGATTTCTGCAAAAACTTTTTTTTCCGGCATAATTTCAGCAAATTTTTTCCGTTTCCGGCATACTTTCAGCATATTTTTCCATTTCCGATTCCGTTTTCCGGCCTTTCATTTTTCCGTTTCCGTTTTCCGGCAAGTGCCAAAATTTTCCGTTTTCATTTCTGTTTACCTGCAAGTGCCAAAACTTTTCCATTTCTGTTTCCGTTTTCCGCCAAAAAGTTTTTGTTGACACCCTAGTCGGGGACCAAAATTCTTTGCTTACTGAAAAAAATACAATATACGGTAAATCCTCGAATAAGTCCCCCCCCCCCCTTGAATAACTCCCCCCCTCGAATAACTCCCCCCTCTAAGCAGGCTGAGGAAAGAATAACTCCCCCCTCGAATAACTCCCCCCCTATTTTATGGGTGGGAGAGAAGTCCACGTATAAAAAAAACATATTTATGTAGGTATACGTTCATTAAAAGTATGTATTATTTTGCATTTGATGCACACTAACATTGATTTCATTCCATGAATTATGGGATTTCTATACTGGCTTAGACCTTTATGCAACTAACTTAACCCCATTCGGATGATGTATTGATCATGCTTTTTACTCAAAATTCCGACGGAAAAATAACTCCCCCCCTCGAATAACTCCCCCCCTCGAATAAGTCCCCCCTCAAAAAATTCTGAGGAAAAAATAACTCCCCCGGGGACTTATTCGAGGATTTACGATATTATGTTGTTTTCACTACTGATGATGGTGCATAATTTAACACACCACTTTTTCATCAAATTACGGTAACATCTGAATGGTGTGCTTCTAAGAGTACCGATCTACAAATTTTTCAAATTTGAGTTAGGGTCATTTTTGGGGTCCCCATAGAAACGCCCTTCAAAAACAAATTTAAAAAGTGGGGATGTGAAATCAAATTTTGAGATACAAATGGTTGAAAAATGCACAAAAACAGCTAAATACAGTTATGGAAGTTCTAAAAGTACTGATCTACAAGGTTTTCAACCTTTTGTACCTTTAACAAGTACCGATCTACACTCTCGATCTGCATATTTTTTTGTGCTTCTGAAAGTACTGATGTGAGATCAGTACGTTTAAAAAAAAACACCTAATTCTGTGCTTTTTTGTATGGGTGTAAAGGTACCGATCTACATGTAATGAAATTGTGCTATTAAAGGTACCAATCTCCATGCTATTACTAATTTGTTCCTTTAAAATGCACTGTACTACAATAAATACAATTCACTAAATTTGATATACCTAGTTAGTGTTATGTGTTTGAACAACGATTATAGCCATGCATGTGGATACCCAACAATATGCCCAAAATACCCATACCCAAAATTCCTATACCCAATACCCATGTATGGGTGTTGCATACACCAAATTTTCAATTGCGATATCTCAAAATCGATTTTTTGTAGATCGGTACTTTTAGAAGCACACCCTTTATATGCTCTATGTAAAAACATCGGTGCAATCAGTATACCTATACTCGGCGCACATGAAACTCTACAATGTTGGTGGACTTAATTCCCAATACTTATGTCTCACGTTCAAGTTTGGACGGATGATTATCACTCAGTTCATGGTCGATATTACTTTTGTGCGACCATGTGATGTGAGAACAAAACGTTTTTGCATTTTTGGCTCAATGACACAGTTTGAAATCGAACCGGGATGTTAGATACACGAAAATTGCCAAAATAACATGTATGTGTCCTAACCCACAGGCAGATAGAGATGTACAGATAAAGTTGTGTAAATGAAACAATAATCATTGCAGAACGAGTGAAATCACTTTCGTTTTAACGCAACATGAACTCTTCAAACATTATTAACGTACGATATATCAATTGTTAACCAATTTCTAGGTATATCGAGAAGATTTCATTAATTTCGTTCCCCTCATATTGCGAAATAATTTGTGCAGCTACTTTTGGCAAAGTGCCCATTCGGTTAACACTACAGTCGTTGCGTATTCTTTCAGAACATTGTATGACATCACGTTCACCGAGTTTACCTAACCTAAAATATTTCGCAACAGAAAAACTTTAAAAAAATTTATAACCATGGATTGACATGAGTAACATACCTATGATTAATTCTATCTGTACCACGTAATTTGGCCACATTAACTAGTTATCATGCATGGTTCCAATTTGAAAACTCGTTCAAAAACTGATTGGCGACGTGAACGCTAATTAACGCTTGCACAATCCGTCTGTACCAACTGACAACCTGACACAGCACACTAGTATTACGAAACAATTATTAGTTTAAAGAAATGATCAGTCCATGAACTACGAAAACACTTTATTACATGTCCTTCATTTGCTTTTTACATTACCCTGCACTTGCTACTCAAATTCAGCTTTCTGCGTAGAAATTTTTATTGACGAAAATTGCTGCCCACTGGACCCCTTACTCAGTGTCAGTGCTGACTGGCGAAAATGTCATCAAAAATCCCAAATCCTCAGCTAAAAAAATGAAATTTTACATTTTACACGACTGTTTACATTTTTCAGCACATCTTACAGAGTCTCCGAGTTCCCCCTGATAGTGATGGAATGGCGCCATGGCGCTGGCGCCAATTGAGGGCGCCAAAGGGCACCGCGCCATGGCGCCATTGGCGCTTGGCGCCCTTTTTCTGAGGCGCCCTTGGCGCCTGGCGCCCACATTCTGAAAGGCGCCATGGCGCCCCTAGCGCTTGGCGCCCTTTTTCCGTGGCGCACTTGGCGCCTGGGCCCTGCTTTAAAAGGGCGCCAAAAAGGCGCCAGCAGGGTTTCAAGGTGAATGCTGTGTAAATGAAAAAAAGATGAAAAACGCATCTGTGGATGATCTAAATTCGCCAGAAAAATGGACGAATTTGTGTGAGCGAGTGAAAATCTTTTGTGCAACGGTTCATCAGATGTGTCTGACAGATCAGAAGACGAGAATGATGAACCATTGAACTTGCAAAATCAAAAATCAACAGATTCAAATCGTTGCAATTCCATTTTTTGTCCAATTCAAGAAAACATTGATTGGGAAAGTCTATTTGAAGTGAATGGATTGTTGTCAAATGACAATATCCATTGTGTTTGAATTCGTCATGTGGATTTTATTTTAATTGTTTTGTTCTAGTGTTGTTTTTGTTTATTACATCCTGGAAAACGCGAATTAAGTAGTGAATGTGTGTACTAGGGTGCTGTAGAAACTGTTTTAGCAAACGCAGGGCGTTCTTTGCACTTATTTATCCTGGCGCCCTTGGCGCCTGGCGCCCTATTTTTCAAATGGCGCCATGGCGCCCTTGGCGCCTGGCGCCCTTTTTCTGTGGCGCCCTTGGTGCTTGGCGCCCACTTTCTGAATGGCGCCATGGCGCCCTTGGCGCCTGGCGCCCTTTTTTCTGGCGCTTTTCCATCACTACCCCCTGAACATGCACAAAGTAATTTTTAATGAGAAAACCACTGGGTTATTTGCATGGAAACACTGCATTTGGGTAAAAACCTGCACTTTATGGAGGAAAAAAAACTTGAGTTTTCACCAAAAACACAGAAATAAAAACAGAGTTACTCAATTTTTTCTTGCAAAAAACTCAAAACACAGGTATTTGTTTTTGAAAAACTCAAAACACAGAAAGTGTCTTTTAGGGAAAACTTAGCCATCGTTGGTTTTATTTGAGGTGCCATTCTATTGGAGGTATGTCGTTCTATTAGAAGAAATACGGTAATCCGATGGGGAAATCATTTTTAGCACACTGGTTTAATAGGGGGAATTATTCAAGAGGGGAATAATTCAAGGAGGAGCAAACACGGTATTTTATATTGTCACACATTTATATGTTTTTAAGCTGAAACGATACTCCTAGCAAAATACCTACATAAAATAAAATTTCGTAAATAAAATTACCTTTATAAAATTTCGTAAAAATTGCCATACACAGACAAAACGGACATAAGTAATGGGTGAACTATTAGATTTGATCGTGTGCAATGTGACTGCTGGCGGCGAGGTGATAAATATAGAAAACTTCGTCAATTGGCCACTTGGCATTTTTTATATCATTGAAGGAATTTTCTATTTCACTGGGTAAGTTGTGTTTTACCATGTGCATTTCTGTCGATTCGTGCTTACTTTTTTTCTGTACCACGTGTGCTACAATATTTTTTATTTAAATTGGAAACCGCACAGGAGAACATCCTCGCACAGTTGTTAAAATGTACGTCAATTTACTCGAAAAATACGCGTACGCGGGTACGCGGTAAATACATTTACATTTACTTTTAAAAAAAGTAATGCATACACTTTTACGCATGCATTTTAAAAGTACACGCTTACAGAGAAAATGTATTTTTGTTGCTAAATTCCACCTTTTCTGTTGCTCAAATAAGAAAATTTTGAAGAAATCATATCATTTTTCTAAATAATCACTAAAAAACCGACATACCATATTTACTTGAATAATTCCCCCCCACTTGAATAATTCCCCCCTCGAATAGTTCCCCCCTGTTGGACCAGTGAGGAAAAAATAACTCCCCCACTTGAATAATCCCCCCCCCCCTCCAAATGATGGAATGCACATAAATCTATCTAACGCAACATTTATCTTTTAAAAATAATCGATGAAGTCAGACCAAGCAAAATAGCTGTGTCTGGTCTGATTCATCGAGTGAAAATGCTGCACATCCGGTGTGCAAAGATGCAATGGAATGTGCACTAGCAACGGACACCAGGACAAAATGTCTAGTGTTATACATACATGCTTGAAAATTTTGAGGAAATAACAATTCCCCCACTTGAATAATTCCCCCCCTCGAATAGTTCCCCTCTCAAAAATGTCTGATGAAAAAATAATTCCCCGGGGGGATTATTTGAGTAAATACGGTATATTATGTCTTCCAGTGTAAGACTCACTCTCACATGTAAAAGTAGTAGCTTTTACGTTTTCTGGGGGAAAAGTACTCACTTTTACATTTTTCTGGAAGAAAAAGTATTTTACTCACATTTACGCATTGGTACGAGTAAAAAAAGTATTTTACATTTTCTATACTTTTTGGTGAGTAAAAAATAAATACTTACATTTACATATACTTTTAAAAAAGTTCAGTAATTCTAACAACTCTGCATCCTTGCTCAATGACCAAGCTTACCTACGTCTTTGTAAAGTGTTTTAAATTTACTCACCCCAAGGGAGTACAAAAAACGTTTTATTTACTTTGTTTACAATGAATCAGCATCAAAAATACGTTTTATGTACCCAGATACACTTTTAAAAAGTAGATATAAAGGCGAGTACAGTACATTTTTGGGAGGAAATTTAAACATATTTACTCAATACTTGAGTATATGAAATATTTGTTTGAGTAAATATACATATTATTACAACTGTTATTTCTGCCATCACCGTGCGCACTAGTGGCATCACAGTTGTTAATATATATATTTACATTTACTCGAAAAATATATATATACTGGAGTTAGCATTCGAAAAATAACCCGTGATTTATATTTTCGAAAATCACAACAAATATAAAAAACCTGTGATTTATATATGTATATTTATATATTTTCCAAATTCTGAGTGATATATTTATATATATATTTTTTAATTTGAAAAAAAATCACTGAGAAAATCACTCATACTTGATACATTGTGGTGCGATTATTGTGCTTTATGACTAAAACATGTAATCTGTGCAAGAGAAATTTGCGAGTGATTTTCTCCAGAAAATCTCCCCGTTCATGTAGAGCATTATTGTGTTAAAATTGTATTTGAAGCACGTAAATATTGTGCCTACACACAACGATGGAAAAAAAACAGAAATTGAACACAGAAACTCATTGAGTTTCTGTGTTTTTGTTTTACACAGAAACACAGAAACTCATAAATTTTGAAAAACTCAAAACTCAAATGAGTTTTTTTTTGGAGAACACAGAAACACAGAAACACGGAAACACAGAAAAGTTTTTTTTGAGTTTTTGTGTTTTTTTCAGAGAAGCGGTTGAATGCACATTAATTCAGTTAAACTAAACAAGATAAGAAAAGCATGTATAGTATGTAAATATGTACATAATGTATTCATATTTGATAATGGTACAAAAAAGAAATTCAAGATGGTATGCACATCTCATGGTGGATTTGACAATTTAAGTTTCAACATTCAAGTATACCTTATTACCTCGAATTAACCCCCCCCCCTCGAATTAACCCCCCTCAAAATGGACTGGTGAAATAATAAGCACCACCCCCTTGAAATAGCCCCCTCCGGGATGATGTACATCATGTATCCAATGTACATGATGTATTTATTACTGCTAATTTGCATCACAGCTACACATAGACTGTACTAGGTTGTAGCTATCTACATGTTTATTTCAAATATATCCTGTTTGTACGCATTTATAACCTGTTTTCGGTACGTAAATGCCTACTATTTTCTATGATCCTTTCAAAACTTTCTGATGAAATAATAAACCCCCAAGGGGGTATTTCAAGGTAAATGGTAGTTGTAGTTCAAATCAATTCCGTAGTCTTCCATACAGTGCACATCCATTGTAGAATTTTGGAGTACTGTGTAAATTGTCGTTTCTGGGCATTTTGTTGCTGGTGTTGTGATGTTGATGTCTTCATTGTGGACATTTTTATGGACTTTTTTGACACATGAATGAATTCACAAATGTTATGTGGGGTTAAAACATGTGCAAAACCAATATTTTATAAGAAAACCACTGTTTCCAGATCGAAATGCTGTAAATGAAAATTTTTGGGGGAAAACTCGAATTTGTTGGAAAAAACTTTAGTTTTTTTAGAAAAAACTCAAAAAAACTCAAATTTTTACAAAAAAACACAGAAATAAAAACAGAGTTACTCAAGTTTTTTCCGAGAAAAAAACTCAAAACACAGGTATTCATTTTTGAAAAATTCTAAACACAGAAAGTGTTTTTTTTTGGAGAACTTACCCATCGTTGCCTACACACTAGTTTTCACCCTGACTTTTTTGAAAACTGAAATGGCCAAAAATGGTGAAATGTTGCCATCAAGTTTTCCACTACTGAAAGCTATATACATGTGCTATATGTGCACATCAGGCGCACGGTTTCAATGTGCTTTCAACAAGTCAATTTTAAATGAAACCTGTTCAAATTTGGTATGGCAGTAGATAAATGCACCTCATTTAGTATGTTAAGAGCATGCATTCATATAGCAAGATTTTTATGTTGGAACGTGTAGCACATTGAATGGATGTTTTCCTTTGGAGTTATGTGAAGGAGAAGGTCCACAGTCCACAGTTGCCCAAAATGATGGACATTGAGCAGTTGAAGCATCTGATGGTCCAGCAGTTCAATGAAATTTTGCCTAGCATGCATGTGAATGTTGTGGGTGAAATGCTTAATCATTTGGGTATTGTCATATTGTGATAATGGTGGTGGTTCTGTGGAGTGACGTTCTTTCATATGGGTTGATGTATGTGAAAATTTAGTGATATGAATGTGTGCTCTTAACATACTAAATGGGGTACATTTATCTACTGATATACCAAATTTCAGCACTTTTCATTAAAAATTCACGTGTTGGAAGCAGATTGAAACTGTGCATCTGACGTGCGCCACCTGGTATGTTCAGTTTTCACAAATGGCATGAATTTTGGTGGGTGGTGTTGGCAAATCACTAGTTTGATTACAACTCAAACTCAAATGATGACAAATGATGACATCACCATCAGGGTTGGCAAAATCTCAGAAAAAAATAAAAATAAAATAAAAATAAAATAGAAAATTAAAGAATAAAATAAAAATAAAATGTAAAATTGAAGAATAAAATAAAAATAAAATACAATTTTAATAAAAATAACATACAATTTTAGTAAAAAGAATTTTACTTAAATCAATCCTGGTCACAAACTAAAAATAAAAATAGAAATAAAATAAAATAAAAATAAAATGAAAAATTGAAGAATAAAATAAAAATAAAATGGAAAATTGAAGAATAAAATAAAAATAAAATACAATTTTAATAAAAATAAAATACAATTTTAGTAAAAAGAATTTTACTAAAACCAACCCTGATCACCATCAATTAGTTTTCATTTTGTATGTGACGAAAATGTAAACTGCTTAAGTAACTTTTTATTTATGTCATCCTGCTATGAATTCTATGGTTATCTTTTAGGTATAAAGCATCTCTCTATCTTATAACATACTTTTCTGAAATAAAACATGACTTTGAATAAAAAATACCAGTTTGATGTGATCAAAATTTATCTACAGTAATTGGCAGCTCAGTTTACCATTTTTGAAAACTGACGATGCTTGGTGACATGCACCAATGTGAGCTGTTTTCAAATATGAGGAACAATTGTGGAAAACTGTCACCATGGTGTCACCAGTGCCACTAGTGTCATCACAATGTTGCCAAAATGTAGCCATGTGTCCAATAATGAGTTTTCACAGCACATCACCATTGACAAAGTGCTGAGCATGAGCACCTATTTAGTCAAACATCCATTGCCACAACCTGAACCAGGTGCTATAGGTTGAGTGCTAAATAATTGCAGTGCAAAATATTTTTGAAGTTTTCATTGAGGTTGAACTGAAGGTTGAATTTTTCTGTGACATTTGCTTGATGTTTTCACTTGTAAAATATTGTATCACTGAATACTGCTTGTGGAATAATAATAAATGGACTGTGGTATATTAGAGTACATTTTTTGTGCTTGCAAATGGTAAATAAAGCCGACAATATTGCTTGAAATTGAAATAAAGCACAAGTGATTTTTTGAGTTTTTTTGAGCTTAGAGTTATTTTTTCAGTAATTTAATTATATTTTCTGGAGACCTAGAGTGGTTCATATATATTTATATTTTTTCCACTGTTGGAGTGATATATTTATATATATTTTCCAAAAAATCGGTGATTTTTTCAAATGCTAACTGGAGTAAATACATATGCATATACTTTTTTAAGTACCCGGTCCCGCATGTACGGGTACGTTTGAAACGTACACGTATACAGAAAATGTATTTTTTTATTTCAATTTTTTTGTTGCTTAAATAAAGAAACCTTGATGAATTCATAAAATTGTGCTATTGAAAGGTAATCATAAAAAAATGATGTATGTTTTGTCCTCCAGTATAAAAATCACTTTCACATGTAAAAAGTAGTTGCTTTTACATTTGCCATGAAAAAAGTGCCCACTTTACACATTCTATTTAGGAAAGTACTCACTTTTACATTTTCCAGCGAAGAGAATACTCGCTTTTACAGTTTCCGAGGAAAAAGGCAAAAGCGAAGTGAATTGAGAAGTAAAATGGCAAAAGCGAAGAGAAATGACTTTTTATTTTTTTTTTACTTCGCCTTTGCCAATTTACGTGCCAATTCACTTCGCTTTTTCCAATTTACTTCGCATTTGCCATTTTACTTCTCACTTCTCAATTTGCGGAACTGGCTCCAGGTAAAAAAAAAGTATTTTATTTAAATTGTCTGTACTCAAGGATAGTGATGGAATGGCGCCATGGCGCTGGCGCCATTTGAGGGCACCAAAGGGCGCCGCGTCATGGCGCCATTGGCGCTTGGCGCCCTTTTTTATGTGGCGCCCTTGGCGCCTGGCGCTCACATTCTGAAAATCGCCATGGCGCCCTTCGCGCTTGGCGCCCTTTTTCCGTGGCGCCCTGGGCGCGTGGCGCCCTGGGCGCCTGGCGCCCTGCTTTAAAAGGGCGCCAAAACGGCGCCAGCAGGGTTTCAAGGTGAGTGCTGTATAAATGGGGAAAAAATCATCCGGGGTCATCCGTAGATGACCTAAATTCGCCAGAAAAAAGGACGAAGTGGTGTGAGTGGGTGGAAATCTCTCACGTGCAACGGTTCATCAGATGTGTCTGACATATCAGAAAACGAGAATGATGGATCGTCGAACTTAAAAAATTATAAATCAACGGATTCAAATCGTTGCAATTCCGTTTTTGTACATTTCAAGGAAACATTGATTGGAAAGTCTATTTGAAGTGAACGGGTTGTTGTCAAATGTCAATTTCCATTGTGTTTGAATTCATCATGTGGATTTTACTTATGTGAAATTTGTTGCTAGTGTCGTTTTTGTTCATTACATCCTGGAGAATGCGAATTAAGAAGTGAATGCGTGTACTAGGGTGGTGTAGACACACTTTTAGCACACGCAGGGTGTTGTATGCACTTATTTATCCTGGCGCCCTTTTTCTGTGGCTCCCTTGGCGCTTGGCGCCCACTTTCTGAATGGCGCCATGGCGCCCTTGGTGCCTGGCGCCCTTTTTTCTGGCGCTTTTCCATCACTACTCAGGGGCGAGTAAAAAAAGTACTTTACACGTACATATGCTTTTGAAAATGTTCAGTAATTTGAACAAATCTGGCTGTCGTCATGAACTCAACATGCATATTTACCTAAATACAGTTACATTCCATGCCTGTGGGCTATCTTGAGCAAGGATCTCATCAACAATTCATGCTACAAGATATTAGCAGCAATGGGCTTCATTGACTTGGTGGCAATTTTCGGTGGTGTCATCCTGAGTGGCATTGTGTCTATTATTGGGATCCCCTACTGTGGGCCTGCATATAGCCAAATGAAAATTTGTGGTGCCTGTGTAGAGTGTAGGTCACGCTTGATGTCTAAATTGTAATGAAAAATGGTTCGAGTTTTTCAAATTTTGGTTTAAAAAATGTATGTACACTCCTGCAAAAAAGTATACCTATTCTTTTCGTGTTTTTTTTGTTCAGTTTAATCCGGTTCAGTTTTTCACCATTTTTTAATCCAAAAAAGCATACCTAAAGCCTTTTTCCTGCATAAATTTCCAAGCAAAATTTTTTCCATGCAAATTTCGAGTTTTAATAGCACCAAAAAGCAACGAAGCAACGAATGAGCTGAAAATCGATGTGCTGCACAACCTCAATGTAAAACATGGTATTTATACCAGGTAAATGCCAACATTTGTCACATTTCAAATGGGAGGACAGCAAAAAAAATTACTTTCATTCAGGAACATAAAGACTTCTTTCCCAGAGTGTAGGACCACATCAAGTTGATGTTGTAGCATCTCAACTTGTCTGAAAAGTAGTATACTTTGAGCTTATTTTAGTCATCTGGGTGAGCTACTGCGGCCTGTGCATGCTGCTCAGTTTCAACAGGGCTGTGGAAATGCACGAATCTGCCATACTCACAAGGAAACTGTTTGGCGATAATAGGATATACATGTGGATTTGCCTGGCACTTGTGTATGGGGGCATTTTTGGTGGCGCTTACCTGACCAATGACATTGGCTTTCTGTACCACAGTGGCATCGGCGTCTGGCTGTTTGACCCAGATGGCGGGGTCGGTTTTCTGAATCGAGCTGTTAACCGGCTTAATATAAATGTATAAACGTTAAGTTCCGAGTTCCCTAGAAAACAGTTATAATTCAAGAGAATTGTAAAGTGTGTGCAGTAACTACAGATGATTTATGATTCCAGGTATTCTTCCCTCCATGGACATCTTACCTTCAGAAGATATGATGTCCGCGGGGACATCATATCTCCGCGGTCATCATACCTTCAACATTTTTGACATACGGGGCTATAATGTCCGCGGTATAATTATGATGATGGGACCATGATTTATGTGTATTGGCACCACACAAGCTGGTTTTCAATGTTCCCTCTGTGAAAACCTATTATTTACTTTTCAAATTCATTTAAACACTCTGTGTAATCAGCCAAACGGCCACCATCTTTATATTGTTCTGCTGGAAGAACACATATTTGAAAACTCTGGTCAAATGCTGCAGACAAAATAATTTTTAGTGGAATAAGTACGAATTTGTAGGACAAGCTGCAAGCGGCATGTGATGCAGAAAATTATGCTTTATTTTTTGGACTGTATTGTATATTTTTACCACTGTGATTCATTTAAAAAAAATTAATTTGTTTTCTAACTATAAATATTTTTTTAATTCTGTTTTAAATTGTAGATGATATCTGTCTCATATATATGTCTATTTTTTCTCTTTCATTTGATATCATGTTTCGCAATATAAGTTCAAAGATGATGGAGAAATTGAGGTGATGCATAAAACATTGAATATTTTTTCAAAATTACATCCCTGTATCTGTAATTAATGCATTATCACAGTAAAAAGCCCCCATTTTTTCACATCGAACAAAAAAAACTGAATTCAATAACATTTCCACAAAACAAATAATGATTTTTTTATACAATCAACTTTATAATTTTTTAAAAATCACAAGTGCAATTCAAACAGCTGATTTTGTATGTAAATGAAAGCCAAAAAAATGAAAACAAGTGAACACTGACTGCAATGATTTCACATTCAATACACTAGCACAAAAAAATAAAAACAATTTTATTGTATTGTTTTCATTTCATACTAAGATCTGTCACGAAATTTAACATAAACATTCACTTTTTTGAAAACTCAAAAGTTATCTGGATCTATCCATGGAAGTCTGCCATGAGTACATCTTAACCAGTCTTTCAGTTTCTCTGTGATGGCCCGGGCATCTCGTGTTTCAACCCTGTGATTTGCATCTGAAATTTCATTTAGACCATCATACAGAGCGCCAACCTAACTGCATGTATTAATCACTTTCACAAATATTTATCAATTAATGAAATGAAAAAAATATATATATTTTAATGCAAGATCATTACTAATAATTGCATGGTACACACAAATTTCAGGATGATTTTTTAAATTTAACAGTAGTACCAAGTCCCAGATTCTGTGTTGTTGATAAATTTATGAATACTGTCATGTTATAAGCACTTTTCAAAATTGTTAATAACTTATGGAAACAGGTGACACATGCAGTTGTCACCTGAAATGTTGCCACAGTGACATTTAAAAAAAATTATTTTATATAAATCCCAAGTTTTCTACGACCCCATCATTACATGCAGCATAAAATACTGCATGTACACTCTTAATTTTACATTAACCCATCCATCCAGTGTTTTTTAAAGGATTTTGGAGTAAGTTGGTGAAAATTTGTAAACTAGTGATGCCTGGTGACGATTTTGCTACTTTTGCTGTGTACAGTGACACATTTTCACACATGTTGCACAGATTTTGAAAACTGGCATGTACAGCGACGTGCAGCAACGTCGCTGTACATCACTCTACATCAATGTCCATGCTCACTTTTCACAAATGTTCTGCAAATTTGAAAACTGTGTTGTACATTTTTGAAAACTACATTATTCAATTTTAAGTTTTCAAAATTGTCTTCAGAGTATTATGTTGGCGACACGTCGCCACTACAGAGGTGACGCGTCGCAGTACAGTTTTCAAAAATGTTCTGCAAATGTGAACTTTGAATGGCAAATGTGACTTGCTGAAACCAATATTCACATATGCTTTCACTTATTGAAAAATAAAAGTGCAAATTGCACACTTTTGAAAAGCGTACAGCGACGGGTCACCCAGAAGAGTTTTCAAAAAGGAACATTGAAAACCAGCTTGTGTTTGGCCACATTGGCATTGATTTTGAAAATGTTTTGTTTCATTGCCTTTCCCTGTTTTTGTAACAATGAGTGAATGAAACAAAGATATCATAAACTGATCCACATATTTAAGTGCTTTGAATGATGTAAATGCTAGACAACTGTAAAAATAAGGTTTTAAAAGTTGTATGAACATGACCAATTATGAAATACAATTTTTTTCCAAAAAATTTGAAAACTATTTTAAAAAATTCAAAAACTACCCAAAATTTTTGAAAATTACACAAAAAATTTGAAAACTTGAAAACTAAATTTGAAATTTGAAAAGTATTTTGGGGAAAAATCAAAAATTCAAAGTCATTTTAGAAAAAATACTTAAATTTTTAAATACTTTTTTCAGGAGGATTTGCCATCATTACCAGCTAGAGAAAATTCTCGTGAGGGGGGACTTATCCATGGGTAATCCGCTTGTTTGCCAAATCTTTTTTTGTGAATTGCATAGTGACCAGGCACAGTGCATGGAACTTTTTGCAATGTATAGTGCCTACTGGCACTATGATCGGGGGAATTATACTTAGAGTCATACGGTACTTGAGTATGTGTACTTTTGGAGTGAAAGTAAATAGCAGAGTTGCGAAAACGTATTTACGTTTACCCAAAATACCCGGTTATTCGGGTATTTATACTTACGTTTACGTTTACGCTTTTCAAAAATACCGTTACGCTTTGTTACGTTTTCCTAACACAATTACCAGGGTACCAGAGAAAACGTAAAAATATGCTACGGAACCGTATTGCTTGACAAATGTAGTGTATTATGATGAGTTCCACATGTTCTAATGTTGAGAGTTCTAATTCCGCAATTGGATAACTCAAACACCAATTTGCATGTGTAAAGTAAAACGTTGAAGGAAAGTATTTTTTGTGAGGGAGAACTTAAATGCAAATAAAAAGTAAAAAACATTGTTTTCTCTTGACTGACCATTTGTCTTTTAGCTTGCCATTTCACTTACAAATTTACTTTTCTTCAATTTTTACTTGCCATTATTTCTCACCCATAGATTTTTTAGTTCTCCTGTCACGGAATTGGCACCTTATGGCCCTACACACGGTAGTTGACAACGACGCAAACTGTCAACTCCAATCACAATTCAATATCCCGATCCCATCGTTCTAAATATAGGTATATAAAATACAGGTAAGCAGAAAATGTCGATGGAGATCATATGAACATCCATAATGTTGTAAAAAACATTGCGTTTTTTGTATTCTCTGATAGCGGAGGAAGCACTTGATATAATTTTTACGTTTACGTTTTATGTTACGTTTTCCCTGGTATTTTAAAAATACCTTACGTTTTAGTATTTATACTTTTGATTTGGAAAAGGTATTTACGTTTACGTTTACGTTTTCCAAAAATACCAGTATTTGTACAACTCTGGTAAATAGGCATTACAGTATTTCTTCTAATAGAAGAGCGTCATTCTAATTTTTCATCAACTTTTTTGCCTGTCATTATATTGGAGGTGCTGTTCTATTGGAGGCAGAGTTGGTCAAATACTGGTATTTTTGGAAAACGTAAATGTAAACGTAAATACCTTTTCCAAAATGAAAGTATAAATACTAAAATGTAAGGTATTTTTAAAATACCTGGGAAAACGTAAAATAAAACGTAAACGTAAAAAAATTATTACTGTATTTCATCTAATGGGAGGGCGCCCTTCTATTTTTTACCAACATTCTATTATGGAGACGCCATTTTTGGAAGCTGCCCTTCTATTTTTTCGCCAGTTTTTCAAACAATTTGTTACGTTCTGTCAACATATTCCCAAGTGTTATGTCGCAAAAAATTATATTATGGCGATTCATAGAGTTCTTTCAACATTTGATTTTCAAAAAGCACAAAATTAATCCACAAAAGCCACTAAATAACAGCATCCGCTGACTTTTTTAAACGCATTTGGCACAATTTGAGTTTGGGAAGTAATACATAAATACATAATACTCTGCTCTGCAAGTGGGGTTGAACCATAGTATAATTTGAATATTGAATACCTATACCTTTTTTGAAAATACGGCTTCTGTGGAGGAAAAGTGTGCGCTGGCGCGCAATATTTTTTTAAGTCGTCGGAAATTTATGGCGGAAGTTGCATTTTGCCGAAATTTTTTGGGTCTCACAACCATGGTTGGTTTTAGTAAAATTCTTTTTACTAAAATTGTATTTTATTATTATTAAAATTGTATTTTATTTTTATTTCATTCATGTTTCAGTTTATTTTATTTTATTCTGAAATGTCATTAATAAAATAAAATGAAACCATTTTACAAAAATTTTACAAATATTTTACAAAAATGTTACAAAAAATCGGAAATCTTGGATGCGATGACATAAAACAATTTGCATGCTAGAAGCATGCAAATGAATACAATAAAAATTTATGTAAACTTTTGACACGAGTTATGAGGTAGGCATTTTGACCCTCAGGAGGTCCTGGATATATGCATCTAATTGCTTCTCCCAAGGGAAGATACCTAAAATTTGGTTGTTGTTTTTTTGGGTGGGGGGAGGGCTTGCGGGGTTCAATATATAGGCTTTTTCAAGGTATGGAACGAAGAAAATGGGAAACAAATCACATAAATTAGTGATCTTTAAGGTGAAAATATTTTATAAAATGTGAAAATTTGCAATTTTGTGCAACATATGTTTCAATCACAACAATGAAAGATACAACAAGGCACTAGTTCTACAAATTGGCAGCTAGGAACTTAAGCAACATGATAGAAAACTTTCAATAGAATTAAACAGACACTCGAGTTTTTGTAAAATTTTACTAAAATTGTACAAAAATTTGAATTATTGTACAATTTTACTAAAATTTTACAAAAATTCGAATTTTAGTAAAATTGTATTTTTTTATTTATTTTTTTTCCATTTTATTTTATTTTAGTTTATTCTCTAATTTTCCATTTTATTTTTATTTTATTTTTATTTTTTGGGGGGTTTTTGCCAACCCTGCTCACAACGTTTTTTACGTTTTCTCTGGTACCCGGGTATTTCGGTCAGGAAAACGTAACAAAACGTAACGGTATTTTATGAAAACGTAAACGTAAACGTAAGTATAAATACCCAAATAACCGGGTATTTCGGGTAAACGTAAATACGTTTTTCCAACTCTGATTGGAGGCTGCTATTCTATTTTTTTCACCATTATTTTTCAGACATTTTGCATTGTAACATTGTGTTTTCAATGAAAAATGAATAACATTTTATTTACTATGAGTATGACAGCATCAATTCAAACAAAACGAAATGTGAAAATCTGGTTCTGAACACCTTGGATGTTCTCATCACCCATTTTTCTAATATTTGTGTGTTCTGGAACTCTTCCAACGTAATTTCTACTTTCCGTTCTATTGGAGGTGTCGTTCTATTGGTGGCTGTCATTCTATTAATTCTGTGAGTGCAAAAAGGTGTCAAAACCTGCCGTTCAGTTGGAGCTGCCGTTCTACTGAAGGTATGCCGTTCTATTAGAAGAAATACGGTAACAACTATATTTGGACTTCGCCCTTTAATATTCAACTGTACGTGTGTCATTAAAAATGTGATCAATTGCAGACAATGGCAATTGAAATGAACACATTCAACAACTTTTCCACCATTGGGATCGTTGTGGTTTTCTACAGCTATGTTCTGTTCAAATTGCGTAAAAAAGCCAACGCCGTCAGTGATCAGGCGAAACAAGGTTAGCTTTTGGTATTTTACAACCGAGAACTGTTATTTTACAACCGAGAACCGAGAATTTGTTTAATTTAAATAGATGGGACTAGTGATGAAGTGGCGCCATTTGACGGCGCCAAAGAGCACCGCGCCATGGCGCCATTGGCACTTGGCACCCTTTTTCTGTGGCGCCGTTGGCGCCTGGCGCCGACATTCTGAAAGGCGCCAATTCAAATCGTTGCAATTCCGTTTTTGTTCATTTCAAGGAAACATTGATTGGAAAAGTCTATTTGAACTAAATGGATTGTTGTCAAATGACAATTTCCATTGTGTTTGAACTGGTCATGTGGGTTTTATTTAAAATTTTGTTCTTGTTGATTTCCGAATGTCATCATGGCGCCCTTTTTATGTGGCGGCGCCCTTTTTTCTGGCGTTTTTCCATTACTAGATGGGACTGGGAGTGGGAGGCAATTTCACTTTTACTAGACATTTTACTTATTTGACAGTTTTACTCCTCCCCTGACAATTGAGAACTTCTAAATAGGTACATGAATAATACTTGATCAAGAAAATAGACAGTCAAGTGAATCTGCCGACCGTTGCACTCACTCTCTAATTTTCCTACCAATAAACATTTTTCCGAGGCGCGTTTCGTAAACCTTCAAAATTAGATGAGAAGAAACTGTCTCGAAATGCAAAAAGACAGTCGCAGGTGGCGACCACGTGTCTAGGATGGAGAAGCGCGTCACGGTGCAGGCGTTTTTCTTGTGCGCCAACACGTTCAGCACGGCCGCGAGCTACGTGTTGGTGCCGAGGCTGTTCACCTCCTCCGTGCCGTTCGTGATTACAAATGTTTTGTGGCAGGCGACCCATGGCTAGTATTTACCGTTTGTAACTACCTACAATAAATCCTAGAATAAGTCCCCAGGGGAGTTGTGTTTTCTCATATCAAGCTGTTTTTGAGGGGGAGTTATTCAAGACAGGAGTTGAAATGATAAAATATAACGATAAAGTGTTGAAAGAAAAAAATAGAACTTTTTTATTTTCTATTGTTCTAACGTTCTATCGTTTTTTCTGTTTGTTTCTTTACTCTTTACTTTCCTTTTCAATTTTTATTTTTTATTTTTTTATTTTTACTTCACTTTTCAATTTTACCCTATTTATCAATTTTTACTCTACTTTTCAATTTTTACGTTCCTCTTCAATTTTTACTTTCCTCTTCAATTTTCACCATACTCTTTACTTTCTATTTGTCATTTTACTCAACTCTCCAATTTTGACTCTTTACTTTCCACTTGCGGAACTGGCCTCTGAACTTCTAGTTTATTCACAGAAAAATCAACCAAACTCAGGCGGCAACATAATCGTGTACCTTGTGCTCAATCGCACGATTCGCAACAGGGTCCTGAAAAAGCTCAACATCAAAATGAATGGCACAACCAGCATGATGTTCACATCAAAAGTGAAGCCGACAAATAATGTAACCCACCCGACAATAAAGTGATCAGTGACAAACTGTTAACGATGGTAAACTTTTTCGTAAAGTATAGCAGGTTTCTTGTTTTCTCCAATGAGATTCGGATTTTCAATCAGGTTTCAACTGAGTGTTTCAATTACTACTTTTGTTTTTGAATTCTCCAATTTCTGTAAAAAAAATTGTTTTCAAAATTTGTCTTAAATTTTCCCCATAAAAAGTGAACGTATCGACTTTTGTCATCTGTATAAACACATACGGACGGCACGCAGATAAAGATATACTGTATTACCTCCTAAATATATAAGGTATACCTCCAATATAAGATACCCTCTAATATAAGGTAGAACTTTTGGCTTTTTTGAACTTGACGGAATAACGATAAGGCATACCTCCAATCCAATATAAGGTAATACAACCGAAAACAAATAAAATCGTAAAAACCATTGCCAAACATAGCAGACAACGATGAAAATGGTGCCGAAGGGCACCCACACTACTCTGTGCAACTTGTATTAGGCCTGGTTCACCGTTTTTTTACATTTCAGTTTGATAAAATGATGTGTTGTTGTTCACTGTTGTCAACAGTCTGTTGGCAATATTTTTGCAAAATATGGCGAAAACAATATGAGGTATACCTCTAACATTACCATAACGCCGGAATTAGAGCTCAGCGTCGATTCAACGTGAAATGATGACGTGAAATGACGTCGTGAAATTAATTACACGAGTGTGGATCATGCTACGGGTCTACAATTTTCTAAGGATAATATATGAATCAATACCTTAATCGTGTCCAATACTGAGTGTTATCAGCCACAACTAGAGCGAATTGAAAAATTCAATTTTTATCATTTCACGTCATCATCATTTCACGTCACAGTGTCAGGGAACAACTTGACATTTCACGTCAGACTATTGCAAGCAGCAGTCTGACGTGAAATGTCAAGTTGTTCCCTGACACTGTGACGTGAAATGATGATGACGTGAAATGATCAAAATTGAATTTTTCAATTCGCTCTAGTTGTGGCTGATAACACTCAGTATTGGAC
>CAXIWS010000431.1:0-15679 GCA_964036195.1 Sphaerolaimus hirsutus
AGGGTAACTCCACCGTCTCCCCTCCAACCCCCGCCAGACTGAACCCCTGATTTAGACAGCAAGAAAGAATTGGGAGCAAAACATAAAAATGGATTTATCGCCAGCACATTTTAACACCTTTGCTTTTATTCGATGTAGGTACCTATATAGAGGCTGCCCCAAAATTAACTTATATTTATTCATTTGTCCTCAAAATTGATCAACTGGAGTGGCGATTTCCCCGTATTATAACAATTTCATATTATCATGGTTGGCGCTTTTTTGGCGCCATTTAAAATGCTGGCGCCACGCGCCAATAGCGCCACCGGAAAATGGCGCGCGCCATGGCGCTTTCGAAGACCCCAGCGCCAAGCGCCAATGGCGCCAGAGCGTTTGAGCGCCAAGCGCCATGGCGTTTTTTGCTTTGGCGAAAGCGCCAGGCGCCAGCGCCATAACGCTTTTCCATCACTAGTCTAACGTATATGATAGCATGTTCAGAAAAATTTATGTTTCGTTTTGAAAAACTGGGTCAAATTGGCATCGGAATTTAGACATCACTAATGTGCCTACACACTAGTTTTCATCGTGACTTTGTGTGAAAACTGGAACTTTTTAAATGCATGAACACGGTTGAATGATTATATTTATATTAAATTTGAATTGAAATAAATAAAAGTTAAAATTGGAAAATTTGAAAACTAAAACACATATAGCATACAATAAGAGTAGGATGGATGTCGCCATGTAGACATTTCAGTTTTCACACAAGTCACGGTGAAAACTAGTGTGTGTAGGGCCAATACGACTACAAAAATGGAATCTGCAGGTGTTCTCGATCATTTTAAGAGTTAAACAATCAAAATCGGTCAAAAGGCAGAGTTATAGCACTGCAAACTTCGCATGTTCGGGGCGACAGTGAAAACCCCCCGATGGCGGAACCCGCCCCCTAAAATGCTACCCCAAAAATTCCCTATGGTCGTGACGTGGCGTCTATGAATGACGCCAGGTTCATGGCTCCAATCTGTTACCTTAAAGGTGCTGTGACACTGAGAAAATTTTAGGGGGGGGGCTGACCGCTGAGCCCCTCCCCGTTCGCCGGCCTCCTTAAACAAGCAGACCCCCCCCCCGCTCAAAAATCTGGGATACATCCCTGCCGTGTATGTTGACTTAAACCACATTTAGGAACTTCAAAAACAGTTTTATCTAACAAACATTTTTTGTTGAAAAGAAGGATCGTTAAAATCGTTATTTTTCATGCCTAAACTACGAAAACAAAACGCACCCAACTCTCTAGTCGTGCACTCTGTACCAGGCGTAGTTGGCTTGGCCACTCGGCCGCACCGGGGCACATTGCGGGCGAAGTGGCACGAGAGTGTCGCGGGGCTGCACGGGTGCCTGGGCGCAGCGGATGCGAACGCCACCCGGCCTGGCCAGTCGACCGCGTCCGTGCATGCCCTTTCCACACCAGAACACGACTCCAGCAAAGGTTGACCTGGCGCCAAACCAGTTCGCCATTTTGCAGGGCATTTTCCATGACTTTTGACACTTTGCATGACATCTGACACTTTACAGGGCATTTTGCAGGGTCTGGGAGTGGCACCTGTGGTGGGTCGACATTGATAGATATTCTGGCGGCGGCACCCAAAGTCCAGCGCTACACTTGGCACATAGTCTGAGCACCTGCGCACTACTGCGGTTAGAATTCGGATGGAGGATTCATAATAACGTCATCACCTGGGCACATTGCAATTGAAGTCGCACAGGGGTCTTGTAGATTTGGACCCCCGCGGGGTTTCAGATAGGTAGATAGTGAATCGCTCCTCCAGAGGGATCGATAGCTGAAACAAATTTGGGTTGGGGGGGGGTTCAATATATAGGCTATTTTGAGGTTTAAAAGCTACAAAAGGAGAAAAATCGCTAAAAATAGGTGAAACATAGCTAAAAATAGGTTAAAAGTACGTACAAATAGGTACATAGGCACATTAATACCTAGCCAAAAACAGCTGAAATTAGGTGATAAGACATACATTGATGATTTTGAAGGTGAAGATAAAGATATAAATACCACCTAGGTATGAAAAGTAGCGATTTTGAGTGAAAATTTGGGTAAATTTGTCAAAAATCACTCCAGGATAGATAGGTAGATAGCTGGCGATTTTTTTTTGGGGGGGGGGTTCAGGGAATAGTAGCAAAAAATTTCACCTCGGGATAGATAGATAGCTGAGCGGCCTCCGGGATAGTTTGGTAGCTGGAGCGTTTGGGGGGGCAACCCCCCCCCCCCCTACCAGACCACTGAAGTCGCAGCTGCTGAGATCTTCGATGAACACGAGCGCGGGCGCGCACCGCTGCACGTAGCCAGGGACGTAGCCAGGATTTTTGAGCGGGGGGGGGGCGGATTGTATACGGAGCTCGGCGAACGGGGGGGGCGGCGCCCCCCCCCCCCCCTAAATTTGACCCCTGTGGTAAAGGAATGGCGCCTTGGCGCCAGCGCCATTCGTAGGCGCCATTGGCGTTGGCATTGGCGCCAAATAGTGCTGTACTTGTATGTATGTTACATACATATACATTTTCATTACATATACATTATACATTGGGGGCGAATTTTCAGTGCTTTTTTGGTCCTAAACCACAGGTACAACTAAAATATACTGTGCGGTGCCGAAATGCGCGCTCGCGCGCAAAATTTTTCCGAACTGGCGACAAAATCGCTTTACGGAAGCACCATTTCGGGTATATTTTCTTGTCCGACCCGGGAAGGGGGGGGGGGGCGGCCGCCCCCCGCCCCCCCTGGCTACGTCCTTGCACGTAGCTGACGCCGGACGCGCACTGGGTGGACTTGCAGCAGTCGGACAAGTGTTTGTATAGGCCGCCGCCAGCACCCGCGCAAGACGCCATGCTCATGTTATCAACCAATGCTAAATATGATAGAGCCGCGATCATAGCTGAAATCAGGGTAGCATTTTGAGGGGGGGGGGGGGATCCGCCCCCGAGCACGTGTTTATATCTCGGCAACGGCTTGGTGAAAAATGTTGAAATTTGGATATATTATGGTTTCAGGTCGGGGCTAATTACAAGTCGGAGGAAATTTTCCTATGACCCCCCTGACTGGAAATAGGGTGGGTATATAAAAAGGCGGTCATTTCGATTTTTTGGGAGCCGCCCAGAACATGCAAACTTTGCACATCTATAACTCGGCTATTTCCGAACCGATTTGGATCGTTTAAACACTTAAAATGATCGCGACAACCTGCACTTTAAATTTTTCTAGTTGTTTTAGTGATATCTAAATTCCGTATGCCGATTTAACCCGGTTTTACAACACGAAAAATAAAGTTTTCTGAACATGCTATCATATACTTAAGTTAATGAGAATTCATATAAAACAACAATGAGTTCAATATCTCTTTCCAATGAAAAGTTATGGCGCTTCAAACTTTTCCCTCCCATCCACATAAATAACCACATGCATGCAAATTCAAAACTCCATATCTTGCCCATTTCTTGGCCGATTTTCACCGATGAACACTTAAAATGATCAGAATAACATGGAGATATCGTTTTTATTTACAGTTTATTTGTATGCATTTTCATTTTTATTTACAGTTTATTTGTATGCATTTTCATTATGACAATTTCATTCAAGTGTTCGCATTATTTTTTGTATGGGAAATCTGATGAAATATACAGATAATCTGGGTTTAGAAATGAAATCTCAATGTCATTCTGATCATTTTAAGTGTTCAGTGGTGAAAATCGGCTGAGAAATGGTCGAGATATGGAGTATTGAAGTTGCATGCATGTGATACATTCACGCAATGGTAATGGAAATGGGGGGTTGCAATAAACCCCTCAAAAAGCAAAGTAATGCATTTCAGACAAGGCGCTGATGAATTCAAAACCTGGAAGTTGGGACTAGATGCACAAAAAAAATTTCAGACTATTTCGGAGGTGGATGATATAAAGTACCTAGGGGTACGACTGTCATCGGGTCCGGATAGCCTGAAATTGCACAGAGAAGGTCTCGTTCAGGGATCGCATGTGATGGCGATTCTAGTAGGGGAGGTACAGAGGTTCAGTTCGAGGCCCTTATGGGCAACGAACAGACTCTGGAGTCTTTATGCAATGCCGAAAATATTGTATGGAGCGGAAATAAGCGGGCTGTCAAAATCTCATCTGAAGAAACTTGTTAGTCTCCAGATGCAGACTTTTAGGCTGGCCACGAATGCACCACGTTGGGTAGGCAACAGAATACTTGCCATAGAAGGGGATCTGACTACGGTTAAAGGCGCTTATAATAAGCTCGTTGTTAGCCATAGTAGGTACCTCAGGGGGGTTTCTGTAAGCAAAACAACAGCGGAAGCTGCGGCCCATTGGCAAACTTTGCGATCTGGTCAAAGACGCCAGAATAGTCCTGTAGGGCGTGAAGGGAAAATTTATAAAGAATGGGAACTGAACCCTCTACTCAGTAAAAAGGGACTAAAACTTACCTGTAAAGAAAAATCCTGGGATGATCGTACCCTGGGTGATACGTATGTAACCCAGGTGCGAAAAGAAAGGTATAACGGCTTGGGGTTGACCCCAATCAACCCGAAACTGTTGTACAGCACCGAATTACCATGGCTTTGGTTCAGACACGGCCTATTACAAAAAACCGTCCAATACAGTCTGAGGGGGGGGGCTAGAGGCAGAACGTTTGTGAACTGCATATTCTGTAAAAGAAATGGAGTTTACATGTGGCTCACAGTGCCTCACATCCTGTACGGATGTCCGTCCCTACACTTGAACGGATGGCGTGATAGGATGATCAGAGCACTCCAGGTGGAATGCTGTACTGAAAATTGTGCTGAAAAAATCAATAGTGCCAGTCCTTTAGACAGATCGGATCTCTTTAGGTCATCTGATCTGTGCAAAACTGTCAGAGGCATACTCTCAAAAGAAGTGCATGCTCTAGATATGGGGCTGTGCAATATTTACTCGAACTCTGTATAGAGTAATACTTGCAAATCTAGTTTAACATGTAAGTAAGATGTAAGCTTAGATATATTGTAGGTACTTGCTCTAGAACATTGCAGAATTTACTGTTTTCCAAGAAGCATGAACTGATAGGCGGCTGCAAGAATGTAGTTGGAGCGGCCTATCACGACAGCCATTCAATGTGGACACATATATTGGCTCAATCTGACTAGTACAGTCGCCACTTTTAGTGTGCGTAACACTAAAATGAAGCTGTATTATGACAGGGTGCACCCTGCGTTAAGAATTTAAGAATTTATTTTTTTAGGTCCGGACTTTAATAGTGTGGTGCTAAACTTATTATACAGTTACGTGTGTCTTTGTATGCTGTTCTTGTAGTAGTAGTATATTTTGGTGCTTTAATATATTGCCTACTACTTGCTCATGTGTTTCCACAATATCTCAATTTATCACTTATCTGTCTAATTATATTCTCTTAAAGCATTCTGCACGGATGATCATATTCCACCGGTTACTGTACTTTACCTCACGTCACTGTTCCCGCTTCTGTATTTACCAATCTCGATTTTTTTTTCTTTCTTTTTGTTATTTTATGTGGTAATTTTATACCCTTGACGCCAGGCTGTCCGGGAGGGGCACATACAAACTGGGGTACACTGGGCACATACAAATTTGCATGTGCCCACACTTGGAAACATACATTTTCTTCACAGTTTGTATGTGCCCAAACCATCGGGCACATACATGTATGTATGTTCCCGCAGCTGGGCACATGCATGCGCACATGCGCGTGTATGTTTCCCAAATGCGGGCACATACAATTTTTTAGACGTCTGTATGTTCCCCATACCGGGCACATACAAAATTCCGAGATGATTGTATGGACCCAACGCGGGCACATACACATTTAAAAAAATAATTTTTAGATCAAATAACAAAATGGAATACCAGCATGTAAAATGCCCTGAAAGATGTCAAATTTATCGTGTGTTTTTTCACTTACAACTCTACTGGACATTTTGATTCCATAATTACCTACAAAGACTTACAAAGAAGTCTTACAAAGACTTACAAAGAAATTACCATTTTGAAATGCCAATACATATACATAATCTGACAATAGAAATGAACTCTTCATGTTATCTGATAATCTGAGTGTTCATTTGTGAAAAAATAAGCTATGACTGAATTTTTAAGAATCGGAATCCCAACCCCCATTGAATTGAAATTCCCAACCCTAGTCGTAGTGCAACAAATGGAGTTAAGTCCAGGCGTTTTTGAAATCAACATACCTAGGTATGTGTATGGGTATTTATTTAACACACATGTGATACATGGGCGCCATATTCTTCAATATTGCAGGGTGGTCCAATAATGCTATTATTAGTTTGCATGGGCTTTAATTGCATTTTTTATCGCTGGAGAGATTGAATTATTTTAGTATTTTTATGAGAAGAAAATAAAATATGATCTCATTTGTATTTTCTCTAAAATTTTCCAGAACGATTTAATTATTTTTTAGTCAGAAAATTCTTGAAATTATATTCAATTATATTTTCTGAAAAACACCCATTTTTGGAATGCAGAATCTCATATAAATAAGTAAAAACCTGGGAAATCTATGAGAAAACAATGTTTTGAAAATACTTTTTTTGAAAATGCATTTCCTGGTCACCCTGTAACCAAAACAGTGATTTTTTGAGCTGGCAGCACACATTGTGGATTCGATAAATGAATAGTGCCGCTCAAAAACGTGTGCTTCATTTTCAATCAATAATCGTTTTACTGATTAAAATAGCAGATTATGTCGGAACTCCAACTACAAAAAACTAATTTTAATGAGGCCATTTAATGAGATAATGACGATACGAAACCAATGAAATGGCAAATTTCATTGCAATGGGATATTACACATTGTATAATAGACTATATTTCCTTTTTCTGCATCTTGTTCTATCTGTGACTGAATGCTCTTTATCCTTTTTTGAATATACCTATTAAATCAATTCATAACTACCTATTCAAAAATAACAACCTAGAAATGTGCGGATTACACACCGCAAACAATAAATTTATTTTATGTATGTGCCCAAATGTGGAAACATGCATCATTATTTTTCCGTGTATGTTTCCAAAGGCGGGCACATACAATTTTTTTAAAGCATGTATGTTTCCGAAGCTGGGCACATACACGTTTTTCTGAAATGTATGTGCCCCCAATCATGGGGAACATACATGCGTGTATGTTTCCAAGCGCGGGCACATGCATCATTTTCAAAAGTTGTATGTGCCCCAAGCGGGGCACATACATTCTTTTTATTGAGTGCATGTGCCCAAATATGGGGAACATACAGTACGGGCACATGCAGGGGCACATACGTATGTGCCCCTCCCGGACAGCCTGCTTGACGCGTGTCGCCAATTGTGGTACTGAGTTTAAATGAAATGAAATGAATGTGGTTATTTATGTGGATGGGAGGGAAAAGTTTGAAGCGCCGTAACTTTTGATTGGAAAGAGATATTGAACTCATTGTTGTTTTATATGAATTCTCATTAAGTATATAATTAATTATATGATATCATGTTGAGAAAAATTTATTTTTCGTGTTGAAAAACTGGGTCAAATCGACATACAGAATTCAGACATCACTAAAACAACTACAAAAATTGAATCTGCAGGTTATCACGATCATTTTAAGTGTTAATTGATCCAAATCTGTTCCGAAATAGCCGACTTATTGATGTGCAAAGTTGGCATGTTCTGAGCGACACCGAAAAATTTCGCAAAAAAACACCTTTTTATAGAGCCACCCTATCTCCAGTCAGGGGGGGTCGTAGCGAAATTTCCTCGAACTTGTAATTAGCTCCGACCTGAAACCATAATATATCCAAATTTCAACAGTTTTCACCAAGCCGTTGCCGAGATATAAACACGTGCTCGGGGGCGGATCCCCCCTGAAAATGCTACACCTGATTTCAGCTATGGGCGCGATGTTTGGGTATTCGAAGAAAAAAATCAAATCAGAAATTGAATGTTGAAATTTTTGTTATAACTGTATATGTGCATAAATCATCATATTACTGATAATGAATGTCTACAAATCCCAAAAATTCACATTGTTAGAAAGAAATTGGCTACAAAATTAGGTGCTGCATTCGCGCGCGCTGCACCAAGGGAAGGCTGCGTGAAAGCGTGAAAATGCGGAAAGTCATCTTAAGTGTAGTGATGGAATGGCGCCATGGCGCTGGCGCCATTTGAGGGCGCCAAAGGGCGCCGCGCCATGGCGCCATTGGCGCTTGGCGCCCTTTTTCTGTGGCGCCCTTGGCGCCTGGCGCCCATATTCTGAAAGGCGCCATGGCGCCCTCGGCGCTTGGCGCCCTTTTTCCGTGGCGCCCTTGGCGCCTGGCGCCCTGCTTTAAAAGGGCGCCAAAAAGGCGCCAGCAGGGTTTCAAGGTGAGTGCTGTGTAAATGAAAAAAATATAAAAAACGCATCAGTGGATCATCTTAATTTGCCAGAAAAATGGACGAAGTGGTGTGAGCGAGTGAAATGCTTTTGCAACGGTTCATCAGATGTGTCTGACAAATCAGAAGATGAGAATAATGAACCGTTGAACTTGCAACATCAAAAATCAACAGATTAAAATCGTTGCAATTCCATTTTTTGGCCAATTTAAGGAAACATTGATTGGGAAAGTCTATTTGAAGAGAATGTATTGTTGTCAAATGACAATATCCATTGTGTTTGAATTCGTCATGTGGATTCTATTTTAATTTTTTTGTTCTAGTGTTGTTTTTGTTCATTACATCCTGGAAAACGCAAATCAAGTAGTGAATGTGTGTACTAGGGTGCTGTAGAAACTGTTTTAGCACAGGCAGGGTGTTCTATGCACTTATTTATCCTGGCGCCCTTGGCGCCTGGCGCCCTATTTTTCAAATGGCGCCATGGCGCCCTTGGCGCTTGGCGCCCTCTTTCCGTGGCGCCCTTGGCGCCTGGCGCCCGCTTTCCGAATGGCGCCATGGCGCCCTTGGCGCCTGGCGCCCTTTTTTCTGGCGCTTTTCCATCACTACCTGCTTGTTAGCTGACTGAGGGAAATGTTTGACACTTGTAACTGCACCCTAAAATAGTTTGATTCTTTGTTGCAGGCGGTAACAATATTGCGCAACCGTCGTCTGGTGTCAGGTGGCAGTCCCAGACCCTGAAAAATGCCCTGTAAAATGGGAAAGTCATGTAAAGTGTCCAAAGTAATGGAAAATGCCCCGCAATATGGCAACTCGGTTGCCATTTCGCAGGGCATTTTCCATTACTTTTGACACTTTGCATGACATTTGACACTTTACAGGGTCTGGGACTGCCCCACAGGGAGCGTGCTGGTGCTGTCGGAGGAGTGGGGCGTGGCGTCGGTGGTGCGCTGCCAGCACAAGTGCGCCGCCAACCGCTTCTGCTTCTCGTTCAGCTACGGCGCCGACTCCGCCCACTGCCAGCTGCACAAACCCATGCCCAAGGGACACAACAACCACATCGAGACGGCGCAGAATTATGAGTGGCGTATTCTCGAATACTGAATGGCCTGATGTTTCTATCTGAAATCTATACGGGAGTGAATTGCGATGAGCTGTGTTCAAATTTTTACATATTTGTATTACCTATTTGCAGAGTTGTTAAAATACCGGTATTTTTGGAAAGCGTAAGCGTAAGCGTAAATACACTTTACAAATTTTGAGTATGGATACTAAAAGCGTAAGGTATTTTTAAAATACCTAGGAAAGCATAAAATAGAGCGTAAGCGTAAACTTTTTCTTAGAAAGTGATCTGGCTGTTGAGGATCAAAAAACACCTTTGCATTCACTTTTAGATAAGTTCATACGTTGTTTCCATTCATTTTCACATTTTTTTATCAACACAATCAAAGATCACGATCAACGTAACAAATAAACATTGTTCAACACCAGGGGTCTAGTAGGACACCCACTTGGTAGTCTGCGCTAGGATGTTATGGTGTTTTAAAGCAGCGGCACTCTGGTCTGCGTTATCTTCTAACTGAGACTTAGTGCTGTCAATGGTGACAACATCGTCGTCAGAATCAATTATGGCACCAAAATTCCGAATTCAGAAACCGCAAAATTTCTAGACTCTATACTTAGCCAGTAGGCACATTGTGCTCATATTTTCACAGGATTTGTACATGTGACGCTATTTTCAGAGCGTTTCTACACACACGCAGTTACTTTTTATCTCTACACGTTCTACTTAACTTTCTGTTTTGTAGTTTTATGCTTATTCAAAAGCATTAAAATTGGCTATGTGAAATATTTTTTACGCTTTCGGTACCCGGGTATTTTGGCCGGGAAAGCGTAATAAAGCGGTATTTAATTAAAGTGTAAGCGTAAGCGTAAGTATAAATACCCATTTACCCGGGTATTTCGGGTAAGCGTAAATATGCTTTCGCAACTCTGCCTATTTGTCAATTGAACCTTTCTGAATCTGGATGCTTGAAATGGAACTACCTTGTAAATAAACACCTTCCCGATCAAGTCCGGCCCCCTATTTTTATTTTCACTTCGCACCCCTATCTCTGGTTGTGGGTGGGGTGGAAAGCTAATACTTGTTGGTATATAGGTGCAACCCCCCACTACCCGTCATGAATAAATGGGGCAGCGGCGACTAACTATAGAGGGGGTTGCCGTATATGTGAAAAAAATTTGCGGCGTCTTCACTGTCCTGCACATGTCCGGCCCCCAGTTTTTTCTCACGCTATGGCTTGAAAAAGGGGTGTCAGGCACCAATAACGCCACAGGAAATAGGTGCCATGGCGTGGCACCACTTGGCTACCTCAAATGGCGCCAGTGCCATGGCCCTAAGCCACAAACATTCCACAAACACCCACCCCCTAAGCAGCAGACAAGAAAAAGAACTTGGCAAATTTAAAAATTCACTTTTTGCTTTTATTTTTTTACACACTTCACACACTGGTTTAGGATGTTTTTAAGAGTGGGGTATAAGGTTCCAAGCTGCATAAAAAACTTTACCTCTAAAATACCTCAATTATAAAATTTACTTGGGGTGAACGTTATGATGTCAAAATTACGCCATTACAGGAACAAAAATTGTCAAAATTTTCTATTTTGAATTAACCCCAAGTAAATTTTCTAATGAGGCATTTTTGGGGTATAGTTCTTTACGCAACTTGGAACCTTAAACCTTCCTCTATAAAACACCCTAAACCAGCGGGTCAAGTTTGTCACAAAATAAAAGCGAAAAAAGCAGTTTAAAATTTAAGGTTTGGGATTGGGAAAAAATATCAAGGCATCAGGATTAGTGATAAAATGGCGCCCTGGCACTGGCGCCATTTGAGAAGGTCATTAGCACTTAGCACCATTTTCCTGAGGCGTTATTGGCATCTGACGCCCCTTTTACAAGCCGTAGCGTAAGAAATAAACTGGGGGCCGGACCTGTGCAGGACAGTGAAAACGCCGCAAAATTTTTTCACATATACAGCGACCCCCTCTATAATTTTCACGGTCCCTAATATTGTCCAAACCACCAGAGGAGATGCGGACACCATTATTTTTTGGATACTTTTTTCATCGTTGAACTTGGATACTATGTACATATTTACACACTATACATACATGCATACCTTATGTATGCACATACACACATTGTTCAGTTCAAATCATGTGCCTTCAATTGCTTGGATTAAAAAAACTCAAAAAAACATTTCCGTATTTTCTGTGTTTCCGTGTTTCCGTGTTCTCCAAAAAAGAACTCATTTGAGTTTCCGTGTTTTTCAAAATTGTTGAGTTTCTGTGTTTCTGTGTTAAACAAAAACACGGAAACTCAATGAGTTTCCAAATTTAATATGTGTGTTTTTGCCATCGTTGACCATGACACCATTTTTCCAGGCACTTTTCCATCACTACCTAGTTCTCATTCTCATGTTTGAATGGCACATGACAATGCATCAGTGCAAACATCTATCAGTTTCGATTCGAAGCGACTGTTGTTAGGCACATCTGCCGTGGCATCATACACTCTTAATTATTAAAACCCAACTTACAGTAAAATGAAAAATTTGCGCTGAAAGGAAAAACTGAGCCACGCAGTAACATGAATTATTTTTACCGTATTTCCTCGAAATACCACCAGGGGGTTAATTTTTGCCTCAGCTCGAACACTCATGGGGGTATTTCAAGGGGGGTTTATTCAAGGCGGGTATTTCGAGGAAAGACGGTCCTACCTAGGTACATCAGATGAAGATGTAACTCTAAAATTTGTCGTGAACAAGTGCTAACATTACATTCATTTTTCAGGAATCGGTAATCCATGTTTTCCGATTTTTTGATGAACTCGGTCGATTTTATCTCATCAATTACAACATAAAATTGACGGCAATCGCCGAAAAATTTACATTTTTTTCGTTTATTTAGACCGTACGGATCGTTTTATCCGATAAAGATAATAGGGACCCTAGGTATTTACTAGGTACTTACCGTTACCCTTTTTCCTCGAAATACCCCCCCCCCCCTCGAAATACCCCCCACCCCGTCTCGAAATACCCCCCTCAAAATGGACACTGTGAAATAATTACCCACCCCCTCGAAATACCCCCCCCCCCCAATTGAGCGTACAGACAACGTACATGACAAAACTGCGGTTTGTGATTCGGGCAATGCACGTTAAAACAATGAATTGTTACTTTGGAACAGTGTTACACACATATATAACTCAGTAGACTCTTATATATAGCAGTTATTGTTGCATTTTTCTACGTCTGTGTACCAGAGTTGTTAAAATACCGGTATTTTTGGAAAGCGTAAGTGTAAGCGTAAATACACTTTCCAAATTTTGAGTGTGGATACTGACAGCGCAAGGTATTTTTTAAATACCTAGGAAAGCGTAAAATAAAGCGTAAGTGTAAAAAAATTTCAGGGAGTTTTTGCTCAGTGAATTCGTTCAAAATCAAGCTTTCAGCGACATTTTTCGGATGTCCACTTGGTAGTCTGCCCTTAGATGTTGATAGCAATTAATCGACAGCGACAGTTAATCAATCTTCATTTCTGTACTCGGACTTTGTGCTGTCGATTTTTGCGATGTATTTATACCTAATTCTCATAAATACTTACCACATGTCTTCTAATAGCGTAAACGTAAGACATACTACGTACTTATGTCATCTTCATTTTCGAACTCGGACGTCGTGCATTTTCGGCCGCAAAATTTCTATTCTAAAGCCATCTAAATAATTTGCCCGAGGACACAGTATAAAAGTGACATTCATATTGCGACACAATTTGTACATGTGCCACGATTTCCAGTGCATTACTGCACACATGCAGTCACTTTTTGGTATGCAGTTTCATTCACTTTCTTTTTTATATTTTTACACTTTTTACAAAAGCATAAAACTGGACCATGTGAAAAACTTTTTTACGCTTTTAGTACCCGGGTATTTCGGCCGGCAAAGCGTAATAAAGCGTACGGGTATTTTATGAAAGCATAAGCGTAAGCGTAAGTATAAATACCCATTTACCCGGGTATTTCGGGTAAGCGTAAATACGCTTTCGCAACTCTGCTGTGTACGTTACAGACGACAGTTTAGTACTGGAATTTCAAAAAATTTCTGGCGAAATAATAAGCCCCCCTCGAAATACCCCCCCTCGTCTAACCCCCCCTCAAAATTCTCACTCTGAAACAATCACCCCCAGGGGGTATTTCGAGGAAATACGGTACTTCATCACATACATATCTCGGATCATATTATTATCCTTTCTAATATAATTAATTTTACGTAGACATTTTCGGTTTCGTTAAGATGCTCAGTTGGACTTCATGCATTGGAAGCTACAAAGACTTTTTGTATTTAGCTACTATTTATGTGTATGGTACAGTATTATTTCTAATAGAAGGGCATACCTCCAATGAACGGTACCTCCAATATAGAACGGCAGGTTTTGGCATGTTTTTGCGCTCACGAAAACAATAGAACGGCAGCCTCCAATTGAACGGCACCTCCAACAGTAAATACGCCAGGTAGAAATTGCATTCACATAGTGCCCAAAACACAAGAACATATGGATGACATTGATCCAATGTGCCTACGCACACTAGTTTTCACCGTGACTTCGTGGGAAAACTGCAATTTTTTCAAATGCAAATTAATGAACACGGTGTAGCAAACGCCACAGAGAACGACTGCAGATACCGAAAAGACGCTGACAAGTTGGCACTTGGCCAAAACCCCAACAACAGGTAGCGAGAACCAAGGCGAGGTAGACAAGCAACGACAAGTGACCAGAACCGACTCTCAGACCTATTCCAACTTACCCAAAGACACACGGCGCGATGACATGGCGTCAAGTGAACGTTTCAAGTGCAAGAGTGTCAAAAACGGGCCAAAAGTTAAACTTTTCCTTTTTAATTTTTACACACGCTGCCAAAGTTACGAAACACAAGTGGCGATTCAAAATCACGGGCACTATTTATACGCGCGCCAACATTTCCTTAAAATCAAGGAAAAACCCTACAAGACCTACCAACTTTTCGAAACTTCACAAAAATACAAAAAATACGAAAAACACAGAAAATAGCCTGCAGCCAATCACCGCTGCCTACGAACCCTACAATTTCCCCCCCCCCCAAAAAAAAAACGGTGTCCCGGTAAAACGTACCCTTCTCTACCCCTTAGTAATATTATGACAATTTCCCTGACTGGTGAAACGAGTGCAATGTCGACAGTAAAAAAAATACAAAACACTGCAATCCAATATTAGCAAAATTGAGCAATTCTGTACATAAAAGGCCACTTATAGGACCCAAAAACACTCAATGGGGCTACTTTACCACTCTAATTGACACAAAAAAACGACCCCAAAATTAGCAATCCAATTGTACATACACAAAATACAGCGATTAAAACGAAAACAAAAAAATCACGCCCCTTCAACTTTTACCAAAACCAGGTCTCCTTAGTCCTCTTCCGGGAGCAGGTCATCCAATTCCGGGTCCGCCCAGTCCTCGGTGTTGTCTGCCGGCGACTGCAGCATCGCGTCGATCGCGGCCGCATCCTATAACAAACAGTTTTCCTTCACCGGACTTATGCTGTGTTTCCTCCAGAGGCGCCCATCGTCCATAATATTTTCATTATCTACTCAGAAAATACTCCACTCCCAGAACTCACTTCATCCATTCCCATGTTGCCCGCCATAGCCTCAATCAGCTCGGTGTCGTCCGCGTCGTCGAACAACAGCTGGGAGCCAAGTGTGCCGGCGCTGCCCGGCGACGACGGGGGCGGCGAGCCGGCCTCGCCCTCCAGGCTGGACGCCACGCTGACAACCGAGCAGAACAGCTGCACGGCTGCTACGGGCGGTTTCGGCAGAACGGTGGGCTGCGGGTCGCTCGGCTGCGTCTCCGGCAGGTACGGAGGCAGCGGGCCTGAGTCAGGCACTGGGGTGGGCGTAGGGTGTCAAAAATTTTTTTTTACGGAAAACGGAAAACGGAAAGGTAAAAATTTTTCACTTTACGGAAAACGGAAAACGGAAAGGTAAAAAAAAAAAATCTGCCGGAAAACGGAAAACGGAAAGGTAAAAAAATTTCACTCAGCGGAAAACGGAAAACGGAAAGGTAAAAAAAAATTGTCAGCCGGAAAACGGAAAACGGAAAAATGAAATGCCGGAAAACGGAAAACGGAAAGCAAAATTTTCACGGAAATGGAAAAAAATAAAGTG
>CAXIWS010000432.1:0-16303 GCA_964036195.1 Sphaerolaimus hirsutus
GCGGTAATGCTTGGGCATTTCGCGTTGCTCCATGACGCCCCCCGCAACTGAAGGTCGTTGAGCGAAAGCGAATTAATTGAAACAAACCCATTAGAAGTGTCTAAATTACAACTGCACCAAACACTGGAAGCTGCATTTGCAATGCTTCCAAACTGCTTGAAATATTGAACTGTGGGATGTTTTTGCGGGTATTTTCGGGTATTGAGTGCGGGTTCGGGTATTAAGGCCGGGTATCGGGTTCGGGTAGTAGAGTCTGGTTCAGGTATCGGTTCCAAAAAGTGTGCGGGTAGCGGGTTCGGGTCGGGTTCCCAACCCTACCCCAGTCCCACTACTAGAGTAGCAAACAAAACAGGGCAACAAACCGGCTGGAATCCCCGCCTGCCCCAACGTCACGTCGTTCCTTTCGAGCAGCGCGCCGCGCTTCCAATAGACGTTCATATCGGCCGGCGCGACGCCGGTGCGCTCGCGCAGCTTGGCCTTGACGCTGTCGACCGTGCACTCGCTGGACATGTTCTCCAGGCGGACGATCTCTTGCACGGGGACGCCTTCCGATTGAACAAAGGTGGCAGTGTCAGCGGCCCTGCAACGCATGAAATTATACACTCGATTAAAGAATCCACTGAATGCCTATGAATTCAGAGTCAAAATCGGCAACCGTTCGATGAATAGAGAACCATTTCGATTTTTTTTGGCAGATTCTTGAAACTATCTAAAAGTGTGTGCGCTGGGATAGCCTGATTTTGTTATCGTTTTTAACGCAAACATTGAAAGTTTTTCAAAAAAACAGCCAAAATTCCCAGTACTGATTCACTAGGTTGTTTGCAATTTTTGCACGCAGCGAACAATTACAAATGCAAATCAGCATTTTAGTGTCAAAGATTCGGCGTGCTAGCATTAGGGACGGCCAAATTTTTATTCACGACTCGGCTTTTAATAAAAATAAACAAACATTTTTTAAATTTTAAACGTTTTTTTATATAAAATATAACGTTTTTTTCTAAACTCCCAAATATGGTTGTGAGTAGGGATGAATAAAAGCGCTTTTTTCAACGGCCGCGCTTTTTTCAACGGCCCACTTTTTTAAAATTAAAAGCGCTTTTTTCAAAGAATGTCAAGACATATCCAAAAAAGCTCCCAAATATGGTTCTTAATCAATATATACAGGTATATCAGACAAGTGGCAGTACTTGTGATGATATATAGTCATAGGATAGCTGTGGAGCCATGGGACAGCATTCTAAGTAGTAATTTCTGCCAAAATGCACTTTTTGTGAACACGTTATGTAAATTGCCATTTGTCCGTGAGTTCAAGTTAAGTGAGGCATGGAATAGTGCCTAAATAAGGTGTTAAGAAAAGGCTAATACATTCACACTGATGTTTCGCACTATAGAAGTATTTATGTTATATTTGTATGTTAGTGTAGTATATAATATCCAGTCAATGTGCCTCCATATACTTGTACAGTGGTATTTCGAGGGGGGGGGGCTTATTATTTCGCCAGAATTTTTTTGAAATCACAGTACTAAATTGTTGCTTGTAACGTACTCAGACGTTAACAAATGCAACAAAAATCACCTTGCATAAGATTCTATAGACTAATATAAGTATGTAGACAGTATAACCCTGGTCTGACGGAACACAGTCATTGTTTTTAAAGCCTGTTCTGCATTGCCCGGACCACACACCATAGCTTTTGTCGTATACATTCCCTTTACACTCAATTTAGGGGGGTATTTCAGGGGGCTAATAAATTCATCGTGTTCATTTTGATGGGGGGTATTTCGAGGGGGGGGGGTGTATCGAGGAAATACGGTATGTTGACTCATAACCATATGGCCAGCATGACTCTATGAGCTGTTGGAAAAAACGGTTTTATTTTTTTACACCGTTTAAAAAAAACAGTTGTTTAAAACACACACCTGTCGTTGAAAAAAACCTTTTTCAGCCATCTCTAATTCTAACCACATGTCAAGGTGCCATAGTGGTATTTATGTCAGTTTCACATTATGTTAATTGTCACTACGCTCCCACTCCCACATGACCGGCGCATACATTTACATGTAGCATATAGAACAACATACTTTCGCTTGCGCGTCTTCGCGGCGGCAGCGACAGGCGGCGCGGGCGAGTCGCAAATTCCGGCTAATCCATTCTCCGGGGTCGGTTTTTCGTCCACCTGAAAGCGACTGCGATTAAATGTGAAGGCAGGGGGCCCCGGGATTTTGACCCTAGCGGGGGTTTGATAGATAGCAAATCGCTCCTCAAGGGACATGCCGTATACATGCCGAAATACCCTCAGGGTTTTTATTTTTTCAGAGTGGAAATTTTGACGGGGTTATTTCGAGGGGGGGGGGGGGGTCATTATTTCGTCAGAAATTTTCACGAAATTTAAAGTAAACAGTACGCTTTCATATACCCAAAACCGGTATTAAACGTGTCGAAATCGGGTACTATAGGACATAGAAACGTACATCTCTACACAAATCTATGGGTATCTGCGATGCACACTGGCATCAATAAATACAGCATGTACGTTGCAGGGACGCACGATTTTTGAGCGGGGGGATTGTATACGGGGCCCGGCGAAAGGGGGCGGCGGCGCCCCCCTAAAATGTGGCCCTATAGTATACGAATGAAGCCATGGCGCTGGAGCCAGTTGTAGGCGCAAGCGCCATGGCAGTATTGGCGTAGGCGCTGGCGCTGGCGCCAGCGTATACCATATAGGTATCTATTTATACCTAAATATAGTACTAGGTCCATGTTGGGCACTTCTGTAATGCTGTGAGGACCCCTGAAAATTCACATTAAACAGTGGGGTGGGGATTTGCGCGCTTGCGGCAAAATTTTTTAGAAGTGCCCACAAAATCGCGTTAGAAAAGTGTTATTCTTGGCAAATTTTTATGTCCGGCCCGGGAACGGGGGCGGCCGCCCCCCCCCGTGTACGTCGTTGGTGCGTTGCATACATGATGGGAGTATTTCGAGGAGGGAGGTTAATTCAAGGGGGTATTTTCAAGAAAAAAGGTAGCTGAAACAAATTATTTTGGGAAGGGGGTTTGCGGGGGTTCAAAAGTTTTGCGGTTTTTCAAGGTGCAAGAGGCAGAAAAGGACGAAAAATCGTGAAAAATAGGTTAAAATACCAGAAATAAGTGTAAGTCAATTTAAATAACCATACATAGCCAAAAATAGTGTTTTTGAGTGAAGATTGAGGAAAATTTCTCAAAAACCGCACCAGATAGCTAGATATAGCTGAGCCATTTGGGGTGGGAAGGGTTCAAGAAAAAGTAGCCAAATTTTTTTGTCTTTTGTACAGATAGATAGCTGACTGGCCTCAGGGTTGGATAGATAGCTGGGCGATTCGGGTGGGAACCCCAACCCATTTCAGACCCCGGTGTGTAGGCCAAGCCGAATTAATAAAAACCGCACCAGAGCAGCGTTGATGACGGCATTTGTGTACGTGAAGTTGTCTTTCAAAGACTCGCATTCCTCCTGGTCTTGCTCCGATTTCTGGAAGCGAGTGGTCAGGTCTCTCATAAGGTCAGGGACGTAGCCAGGATTTTTGCGCGGGGGGCGGATTGTATACGGAGCCCGGCGAACGGGGGGGGGGGGCGGCGCCCCCCCCTAAAATTACCCCTGTAGTAGAGGAATGGCGCCATTCGTAGGCGCCACTGGCGTTGGCCCCCCCCCCCCTGGCTACGTCCTTGCATAAGGTGTAAGCATAATGTCAAAAACGCTCAAAAATGAATACGACAAAGTGTAAAGAATATAAATGAGCAAAAAACCAACACACCATTTTTAGGTCACTGCAAACATCACAAGGTTCCGAGACATTGGCATACAGTTTCAAGTTCTTGCCAAATTTCAACGTTTCGCTGATCCTGTCGAAATGGTCCAGTTTCACCAAGTAGCATTTTGGAGCATCGAGAGCGAGGCTGCCATGGGCGCAAATTATTTTGCCCATTTCACACTCATCGTTCTGATTCTGACCATCCAACTGCCTGGCTACCGGCTCCTTGACACCAGCGACACTGTATATGACAAAAATACGTTTTTAAAGAAATCATGTGGGAAGCAAATACAATAATGAGAAACTGAGTGAGCCTTAAAAACAGATATAGGCATAATTCCAACCATTGACCACTTTCCATTTAAAATATCGAATTTGCGTGCCCCGTTGTCTAGATGTAATTTTAGACACTTGTGTTTTATTTGTTAAAACTTCGGGTGGGAAGTCGATAAATCACTCTAGCAACATTTTTGCCGATAAATGGCAAAAATGAATTATCTTTATGTTGGTCAACGATTTCCGGAGTCGAAAAATCCAGAGTTCACCCGATTGCAAATTATCCCGAAATGGAAACCATGTAGTGAACTGTGACAAGAAGCCTATAAATAAGTCCAGTGGGCTAGCCACATTATTTCGGGGGCTATTGCACTTTGGTACATCTGAACAATAACAACAGCAAGGACACTACCTCAATCATAACTCCCCTCCGACAAAACCATTCCGTCTGAAAATTGGATTCTTTGTATTCAGGGTAGGGTTGGAAAAAAAACGTTTTTTTTTAACTCGATGTTTTTTTTTAAAAAAAAACGTTTTTTTTTAAAAAAAAACGTTTTTTTTTAATAAAAAACGTTTTTTTTTAAAAGCTCCCAGATATGACCTTGTGTCAACATATATAGGTATATCAGACAGTGGCAATACTCTGTGATGTTATATATGACCATATAATGTCTGTGGAGCCATGGGATAGCATTATAAGTGGTGATTTGTGTCAAAAATATCCATTTTTCGTCGACATATCGTTCGTATATCGCCTTATAGTCGAATGTTCGTGACTTCAGGTAAAGTTGGGCACGGAATAGTGATCAAACAAGGTTATAAAACGAGGTTGTTACTTTGGGAGTGAAGTTACACACTGTGGAGGTACATGGAAGCACATTACCTCAATATTATATACTACAGCAACATATGACGGCTTATTAACCCATGGTAGCACATAGAAATGGATACTTTGATACTAAAAATGCCACAAAACCAATTAAAACAACCACCAATGTCAATTTGTGTCTGAAATTGCGCGCTTGCGCGCAAAAATTTTGCAAAATACCTAGTGCTTAGTACTAAAAATTTCGGTCGATGTTTTTTTTTAAAAAAAAACATTTCGGACGTCGTGTTTTTTTTAAAAAAAAAACGTTTTTTTTTAATAAAAAACGTTTAAAAAAAAACATCGGCCAACCCTAATTCAGGGACGTACGCAGGGGGGGGGGGGGCGGGGGGGCACCCCCCCGTTCCGGACCGGACAAAAGGATGTGCCAGGAATGGCACTTTGTGAAGCCATTCTATACCCACTTAGCAAGAATTTTATAATGTACACTTTTTCGACTTAATTTTGACCACGAAATAAAAAGAAGGGCCGTCTCCAATAGAATGTGCCATGGCCCCATTCCGTTACTACAGGAACAAATTTTTAGGGGAACCAGTTGACATTTGGCGTCGACGTCAACTAGTGTGTGGGCCATATCTGACTTTACTGTGTCTGGCGTGTCCGACCACGTTCTCACCTGATTACATAAATGGACCAATTTCTGTAGAAACAAACTAACTGATCGACGCTGCTAAAGAAGGGCACCATCGTGGCGTCGTCGCGACCGCCCTTCTGCTCCTGTGGGCAGGGGTGGCAAAATCTCTTTTTGAACGATTACGTATTCCAAACCGCTCAATTGGATGCTTGCGCGCGCAAAAATTGCGGAAAAAAAACTAGTGAGATTGGCTCTGCGCACACTAGTTTTCACACGAAATTTCGAAAATTCATAAATTAGCTTTGAACGTGTTTGAGTTTTCCACAATAAGTCATTTTCAGTCTTCATCAACTGTAGTTGACGGTCAACTCATTGTAGAAAAATCAAATGGTTTCTAACCTTATTTGTGAGTTTTCGAAATTTCGTGTGAAAACTAGTGTGTGCAGGCACATTGGGCGCTTGCGCGCGGACAAATTGCAAAAGGCCTTTTTTAACTACAAATTGAAAAATTGCAAAACGATTGAAAAATTTCAACCAATGGTGACACCTACCTTTGCGCCCTTCCTGCAATCGGCCCTAAGGACGTCCAGGTACTGCTTGATCGTTTCGACGCCCACATACGCGTAGGTGTGCTCTTCGCCACTGGGCAACTGGCTAGGCTTCGAGTACCTGCGCAGCTGCTTGGCCATCTTGGCGATGTCGGCCAGCTTCAGCGTGGCGGACACGGGCGGGCGCGCCGGCACGGTGCCGCACTCGTCGCACAGCATACTGTACGAGAATTGAAAATGGAAGAGATGCGCAGGGATAGGGTTGGAAAAAATCTATTTACTTGAATTGCCTTGATTTAGTAAAAAAATCTATTTTTAAAATAATTTAAAAAATTAAAATAAGATTTTTTAAATCGCCCAAAATGGGGGTATAAATAGAACAAAATATATGTGTGAAAATCACATTAGTGATGTAAAAACGTTTTACGCTGTCAAATGGCGCTTTTGGCCCTTGGCGCCATTTTGCTCTGGCCCCATTGGCGCTGAGGTTCGAAAAAGCGCCATGGCGCTATTTTTTAATGGCGCCAGGAACAAAACGTCTGGCGCAGGGGCTTGACGCTAGCGCCAAAGCAAAAAGCTCCATGGCGCTTGGCGCCTTTTTGCTTTGGGGCCGTTGCCGCTGAGGTTCATACAAGCGCCATGGCGCTTTTGGCGCTCAAGTCCTGGCGCTTTTCACATCACTAAACATAATCTATTGTGGTCTTATTTTTAAATAAAAAACAGGGTCTTTGAAAATCTCCCAAATATGGTATGGGTCAACGTTCTGTACTTCTGTTTGGGATCTTATGTTCTTACTACAGTATCATATCACATCTTATTATGACACAAAAACATGAACAAATGGAAGCTTTTACACAAAAATGCCACACAACTAGGGTTGGAAAAAAAACGTTTTTTTTTAACTCAATGTTTTTTTTTTAAAAAAAACGTTTTTTTTTAAAAGCTCCCAGATATGACGCTGTGGAGCCATGGGATAGCATTATAAGTGGTGATTTGTGTTAAAAATATCCATTTTTCGTCGACATATCGTTCGTATATCGCCTTATAGTCGAATGTTCGTGACTTCAGGTAAAGTTTGGCACGGAATGGTGATCAAACAAGGTTATAAAAGGAGGTTGTTACTTTGGGAGTGAAGATACACACTGTGGAGGTACATGGAAGCACATTACCTCAATATTCTATATTACAGCAACATATGTCGGCTTATTCACCCATGGTAGCACATAGAAATGGATGTTTTGATACTAAAAATGCAACAAAACCAATGAAAACAACCACCAATGTCAATTTGTGTGTGAAATTGCGCGCTTGCGCGCAAAAATTTTGCAAAATACCTAGTGCTTAGTACTAAAATTTTTGGCCGATGTTTTTAAAAAAAAAAAAACATTTCGGACGTCATGTTTTTTTAAAAAAAAAAACGTTTTTTTTAAAAAAAAAACGTTTAAAAAAAAACATCGGCCAACCCTACACACAACCAATGAAAACAATCACCACTGTTTATGTAAATATATGTGAAATTGCGCGATCGCGCGCCAAAAAAAGTTGATAATAACCACTATTTATATGTCTACCAAATTTTTACCGTTTGATTTTTTTAAATACAATCGGTTTCCACCGTGATTTGAAAAAATCTGTTAAAATAATCAAATTCCAAGCGACTAATTAGGATAGTTGTCAGCCATTGCCAACTCTCTCTCTGACCGGAGGTATTTTTTGGGGGGTTCGGGCTCAGAATTCTAACTGGATGCTTTTTTTAACAATATGATACCGCTAAGTCCAAATTAGGGAGACCCACGTACAGAAAAATTATTCGCCTGATAAGCGAAAGAGAAAATCACCTGAAAAAGCGCCTGATAAGAGAAAATCACCTCATAACAGTGGGCGGGTCGCCGCCGTGACGAACTTTCAGCCTGTAGAAATCCACAAATCGCGCCAATCCATCGGCATCGACAACCCGCCACCGCCCGCCGTTCAGATCGGAGGGGCGAACTTTGGCATGTTCGCACAGCACTTGGGCGCCAGTTTTCTGCAAACGATATCGGTAAGGTAGAAGCGATTATTTTTCTCGGACGAACACGTATTTATGGATTAGGTGTACAAATATGGCGGAAACTATTTTTGTAGAAGTCGATTTGCAAGAAAGTCTCACACCGGGGTTCTTTTTGCGGCAGCGGTCTCCAAGTTTAAAACACTTGCCGGGCTGGATAGATAGCAAATAGCTCCACCGGAGGGATAGATAGCTGGAAAATTTTCTGCGGGGGGAGGGGACTGGGGGAGCTCGCGGGGGCAAACTATATAGGGTATAGAAGGCAAAAAGCGGAAAAATCGCTAAAAATAGGCTAAAAATCGCTAAAAACAGACATATAACTAGCTATGTGTATAGCCGAAGACTATTTTGAAGTTGGCAAAATGGAGCCAGTGATGTTGCGTGAAAAATCTCACAAAATTTGCTCCACATAGATAGCCAAAAATTTTGCCTTGGGATATATAAATACCTAGCTGAGCGGCCCCCGGTATACATAAATAGCTGGCCGATTTGCGGCCCCCGGAGACCACTGTTCTGCGGCAAAGTTTGTCGATACAGCACAGAAACATGACGAACCTGCGCCAGCACATCGCCGACGGACTTGGCAGCCTCGGCAGCGTGCGCCTCGGACATGTCACCGGCCGCAGCCGCAGGTGCGTCCTCGTCCAAATTGCCAGCTTCCAGTCTGCGCGAGAAAAATCAAAGATTCGATACGTTCACACCAAACTAATGATGGAATAGCGCCATAGGCGCTGGCGCCTTGAACTACTTTCATCGCTTTTCTAAACATAGTTTGGATATGATCTACATTTATCTACCGTATTTCCTCGAAATACCCCTGGGGTTATTTCGAGGAAATAAGGTAGATAAATTGTAAACCGCTCCATGGAGGGATAGATGGCTCAAAAATGTTCTGTGCGGAGGGTCGAGGTGTGTTCCATACATAGGCATTTTGAAGATGTAGAAGGCAGAAAAAGGAGAAAAATCACTAAAAATACAGGGAAAACAGCTAAAAGTAGGTTTGTTTTTCACCGCCGCCTTTCCAGCGCTATACACCCTTGCGTTTGGAATGTTTATGGTAACAAATTTTTGGCACATTTTAATGGCGAATACGCCATTCCATTCTACACGGAAAAGTGCTTCATACGCTACCCGCCGATACTGCGAATAATGATGAATACCCCAAAATAATTAAGTATTCTATTTGCGCGCAGTAAGAAACTTCATTGCTGCTCACTTCATCCGCTTCGCCTCAAAGCCTTCATCCGTTTTTTCATCAGTTTTTTCAGCTGTGAGCGCCGTCAGCCGTTCTTCGAGCAGAGCGCACTCAATTTTGTCCGCTTCTTGCAGCGCGCACACCGGAACAACGCTGACTTTGGTCATATCCGGCAGTCCTTCGTCCTTTTCAACCTGCATAGAGAGACAAAACAACGATTTCTGACCAACGCCAACTCTGAATTTTGTTTTTTCCTTCAAAATTACTGTATCGATCTAAGCAATGTACATATAAAAATAGAAAAATGCAAATCGATTGGTCATCTGCAGAAACCAAACCCTATGGTTCAAACATTCGATACACTCATTCAGACAAACAGCCACATACCTGCATAGCATGGGAGATGTCATGCAGCAGGGCCGCTCTCTCCTCGCACAAATCGACCAAATCGGCCAAGTCTTGGTTTTTGCGCACTACGCTATCTTCGAATTGCTGCTCCAGTTCGGCCACTGCGATTAAATTGACGTTGGTATTCCCGTTTTTTTTTTGTCCAAAAGTGAAGAGACTCATTCCAAAAGTACATAAGGGTAGGCGGCGCAACATTGCGAGTGTACATCAATACACAAGACGTGTTGCCCGACTGCATGTGAGGATAGTGGAGCATTGGGAAACATACAGAGGTTTTTTGACTTATGTGCCTGCAGACTGAAATTGCGGTGGCTCGAGATAGACATATTTATGGGGCCTGTGCCTTTTGGCATCTAAACCGCTTGGCATCTGGACCCGGATGGCATTAATTTCTCCCCGCTTGGTATTTAGACCCGCGTGGCATCTACCATGCCATAAATGCCAAGTGGGCGTACATTCCAGCACATGCCATGCGGGTCTCGTGGAAGTGCCAGTTTCATGTTATTTTTATGTAAATAAGTCAGCAGAAAGTGAAACGTCACGACGGTAAGTAAATATCGTAAACCCTCAAATAAGACCCAGGTAGCAAAAAAATACCCCTGGCAATACTCGCCTCTAAATAAAATGCACATCAAGAAAATGTCAGAAAAACGACTCCAAAGAAATTTTCGATGAAAATTCAACAGAATATTCATTAACAGATGCAGTGGCTATTGCTTGGCATCTACACAACCGTCCGCTTGACATCTGGCGGCACTGGATAGATGCCATGCGGATTTAGATGCCAAGCGGGGAGAAATTAATGCCATCCGGATGCAGATGCCAAGCGGTTTACATGCCACGAAGGCCTTGGCCATTTTTATGTACTTTCAATGTGAACGTTCCGTGTGAAAGATATGACATTTGCATTTTCCCAGAAAATCTACACTAATATCTCTCGATCGACATGAAGTTCAATGCTAATTTTTTAGAAAGCATATAGGTAATATACAGTGGCGTAGCCAGGGGGGCGGGGGGGGGGGGGGTGGCCCCCCTTCCCAGGTCGGACACAAAATATGTCAGGAATGGAACTTTTGTGAAGGCATTTTGCAGGAACTTTTTTTTGTGAAGGCATTTTGCAGGAAAAAATTTGCGCGCAAGCGCGCATTTACACACCTCTAAACTGTTATTATTCGTCGTCTGTCCGTTTTAGGAGTCTATATACCGCTACAAATGACCAATTTCGGGCCGATTATCATACATTTTAGGTATTTCTTTTTAGTAGAAATTGACGCCAATGCCAGCGCCAATCGTGCCATGGCGCGACGCCTACAAATGGCGCCAGCGCCATAACTCTATGGCACAATCATATGGACCAAATTTTAGGGGGGCGCAGCTAGGGTTCAAACGGGATCCCGATCCCGGATCCCGTGAAATTCCGGGATTTAGCAGTCCCGATCACGAAACCCCAATCCCGATCCCGATCCCGAAATCCAAAAATACCAATCCCGATCCCGAAAACTTTCAAATCCCGATCCCGATCCCGAGAATCTCCCAAGTCCGGGATCCCGATCCCGGAAAAAATAGTGAAAATTATAAAAAGTTAAAAAATGAAATTTTTGCGTGCAAAAATGTGAACGCAAACCCCCAGCGTCCATTTTATGTCACTTTTCTGGCATCCAACAGTGTTTCGAGACCTTTATGAACAACTGTGAATGCCAGAACAGTGACGAAAATCTCTATCCCTACACCCCAATCCCGATCCCGAAAAAATGCCAATCCCGATCCCGAAATCTCAAAATACCAATCCCGATCCCGAAACCCCAATCCCGATCCCGAAATCTCAAAAAGTGAATCCCGATCCCGATCCCGAAAAGTCAATCCCGTTTGAACCCTAGGCGCAGCCCCCCCGTTCGCCGGGCTCCGTATACAATCCGCCCCCCCCCGCTCAAAAATACTGGCTACGCCACTGCTAATATGTATCAGAATGACTTAACTTGAGTTTTCTGCATTTGACGCTGACATACTTTTGGAACGAGATTTATCAAGTGCAAACCATTATCCTATCGAAAGCAGCAATGAAAAAAGAGAAAATTGATGCGCAGCCAGCGTGCGGGCTGGAATGTGGACAGATCAACAAACAGTACAACAAATTCCTATAGGACAGTACAACAAATCCCTATAGCAAAAATGAAATCCACCGGAAAATACCGATGCAGCTGAATAAACGCACCGACGGTGTCGAGCAAAAACTGAGGGCACGGCACATCAGGGTGGCGAGCAGACTGCAGCCTGTACGCGAGCATGTAGCACTCAGTGTACGCCGTGCCGACCGGGGGCTTCTTGGCGCCGGCGCCAGCGGGCGGCTTCTTGGCGCTGCCGCCGGTCTTTTTCGAGGTGCGTTTCTTGGCGCTGGCGCCGTCCGGCTGCGGCGAGGCGATCAGGTCACCGTCCGCCTCCGCACCGCCCGCTGCAGGGTTTATTGATTGTAAATGATATTTACCAATGAATAAATCACTGATCATGAGCATTTTAAACATTAACACCGATTTCCTCGAAATACCCACAGGGACTCTTAACTTGTCGTCAACTTGCGGGACTGGCCCCTGTCCTATAACAGTTTATGTTATGATACACGCTGAAAAAGTGGCTTTTATTCTTGGCGCCATTTTGGCGCCCGGCGCCATTGTTTCCAGCACCCTTTGGCGCATGGCGCCATTATTTTGGATGGCGCCATGGTGCCATTTTTCCTGGCGCTTTTCCATCACCAATAACCATGGCTTTGTTGAGGCTTTGGAAAAATATGATTTCAACTAAAAACATGTTAAAATTTATTTTACTTGCACTTGACTTTCGATATCCGAGTCGAGTAAACTTTATTTGATTTGATAAAAACCGTTGAAAAAACAATGATCTCAACAAAATATGTAACTGCAGCATCGAACATATTGGTCAACACGAAAGCTAGAGCGAGAAGCAAATTGACTCACGTGCATCGCGCTTCATCGCGGGCGGCTTGGTCACGCGCACATTGTCGTCATCGTAGTGCCACCACTTGGCATTGGGGTCCTTCATGATGGCGTAGTAGTGCCCATCGTCGTAGTCGCCCGTGTGGCAGAACACTGCCACCAGGTCGTAGCGCCTGTCCTTGGCCAACTTTGGCACGTGCTCGCCGTCGATGAACGGCGTCATGTCCAACGCGTTCTGGTAGCACACGGCGCGGCTGTCCTTCACCAGCCTGCATATTTACGTGTAGCTTCGTAGACGCTCACCTCGGGCCAATGACAGATAGACAGCTCAGATGTTGAAAAATGATGTTCATTGACCCTACACACACTAGTTTTCACCGTGACCGATGTGAAAACTAAAATGGCCACATGGCGACATCCAGCCTAACTCTTTTTGTATGCTATATGTGCTTTAGTTTTAAAATTTTCAAACTTTTAACTTTCATAAAATAAAATAAAATAAAATCATTCAACCGTGTTCCTTAATTTGTATTTGAAAAAATTCAGTTTTCACACGATATCATCGGTGGATACGGTGAAAACCCTGGATACGCCCTCGCATCGAAACCATTATTTAGAACAGCAGGCAAAATTTACCGTACGGACTCACAGGAAATTCTCACCGAAAATTCGGGCTACATGAGTGCTCATTTTTTATACACTAACGTAAAAAATTAAGCTTTGACAAAAAAGAGAAAAACGTGAACCAACGAGCCGGACGTAGGGCAGAAGGACTCGCGCGTGAATCGAATGTACATCGTCTCGGCGGCGCGGATGAAGTGCTGCTTTATTTCGGCATTGTTGCCATCGCATTTGGGGCAGCGCACCTCAAGCTGCTCCCTGGAAATGGCACCAGGAGTATCTTGAATTTCGACCCTCTGGGTGGTTGGATAGATAGCAAATCGCTCCTCCGATGGGATAGATAGCTGAAAATTTTTCTCGGGGGTTTGTGGGGTTGTTTTTTTTGGGGGGGGGGTCAATATATAGGCTTTTTCGGGGTGTAGACGGAAGAAAAGGGAGAAAACTGGCTAAAAGTATGTGAAAAATGGCTAAAAATAGGTATATAAGCACATATATAGCCAAAAATAAGCAAAAATGAACATGAACTAGCGATTTTAAAGGTCATAATCTATAAACAGGCACGATAAGTACCGATTTTGAGCAACAATTTGGGTAACATTTATCAAAAATCGCTCCGGATAGGTAGATAGCTGGCCGATTTGGGAGGGGACGTCTAGGGGGTAGTAGCCCAAAATTTTGCCTCCGGGATAGATAGATAGCTGAGCGGCCTCTGGGATAAATAGATAACTGGGCGGTTTGGGAGGGGGGTAACCACTCCCCAACCCCACACGAGACCCCTGAATGGTACAAAATGTAAAATACTTAAAATTAGGGTGGTTAAAGACAAGAAATCAAATTTAATCAAAATCACGGAAAAAACAAGTTCAAAAATAACACGAACCCCTCGAAGAGGTAATTTTTGATCATTTCCTCGACCCACAGATCGCCAGAATCTGGTTTGAGAGGCAGGAGCAGGTCCCTGATTGTCTCCTCTTTGGACACGACGTGGTTGCACTTCGTGCACCGCCTGTCCGAGCGGATTCGCGACTCGAATTGGTCCGACAGCAAACGTCTGCAAAGTATTAGCGCATTTATTTTAATAAAACGGCAACCTCCAATAGAACCAAGGATGTAGCCAGGGGGGGGCAGGGGTGGCGGCCGCCCTTCCCCTCCCGTGTCGGACAACAAAATGTGCCAGAAATGGCACTTTTATAAAGCGATTTTGTCGGCAGCTCGAAAAAATTTCTCGCGCATTTCGACGCCGCAGTATATTTAATCGGGGAATCTCACAGTGCACGTAAACTCCCAGTGTATGTAAACTCATAGTTTATGAAAACTCTCAGTGCATGTGAAATCGGTGACGTGTATTGAGTTCAAAGTTAAAGTGAGCTTCTGCACACGCACATAGGGATGGCCAGCACTTTTTTCAAGCACTTTTTTTAAACGCCGCTTTTTAAAATAAGAGCGCTGGTTAATTTTTTTGTACCTATGCACTAGGTAGGGTTGAAAAAAACAACGTTTTTTTTAAAAAGCTCCTAGATATGACCTAGTGTCAACATATATTGGTATATCAGACAGTGGCAATACTCTGTGATGTTAAATATGACCATATAATGGCTGTGGAGCCATGGGATAGCATTATAAGTGGTGATTTGTGTCAAAAATATCCATTTTTTGTTGACATGTTTGTATATCGCGTTATAGTCGAATGTTTGTGACTTCAGGTGAAGTTTGGTACGGAATGGTGATCAAACAAAGTTATAAAAGGAGGTTGTTACTTTGGGAGTGAAGTTACACACTGTGGAGGTACATGGAAGCACATTACCTCAATATTATATACTGCAGCAACATATGACGGCTTATTCACCCATGGTTGCACATAGAAATGGATGCTTTGATACTAAAAATGCCACAAAACCAATGAAAACAATCACCAATGTCAATTTGTGTGTGAAATTGCGCGCTTGCATGCAAAATTTTTGCGCGCAAGCGCACATTACCACTGGTTTTCATTAGTTTTGTGTATTTTAGCGTCATTCCTTCTATTCCTGCATGCTTTCATATAATAAAAAGCCATGATGAGTTAGTGTAATATAAAATATCCAGCCAATGTGCTTCCACATACTTCTACAGTGGGAAACATCAGTCTCAATGTTCTATATTAGCCTTCTCTTATAACCTTATTAAAGCATTATTTCATCCCTAACTTCACTTGAACTCAGGCCCATCTGACAAATAGCAATTTACATAATGGGTCAACATAAAAAGTGGATTTTTTTTGGCATAAAACCCCACTTATAATGCTGTCCCATGGCTCCACAGCCATTCTATGGCTATATATCATCACAAGTACTGCCACTTGTAAGATATACCAGTATATATTGACTTAGAACCATATTTGGGAGCCTTCTAGGAAATGTCTTGACATTTTTTTGAAAAAAGCAAAAAAGCACTCTTTTTTTAAAAGCAGGCCATTAAAAAAAGCGCTTTTTATCCATCCCTACTTGCACATATGATCCTACTTACAATTGAATTTATTTGTAATTTAGTTGATATTCATAAGTAATTTAGACTTTCAGTCCAGCTAATATTTTCACAGTTCTAAATAAAAATTAGTGTAGTCGTCATTTTCAAATATCAAAAACAGCAACATACTAAATTGTTATTTTTGTTCTTGATTTAGATGCCTCACCTCTCACTCGAACAATAAAATTTTAACAAAAACTAGTCAAGTGCTTGTAGATAAACTGTGTACTGAGAGTCTACATGCACTGGGAGTTAACATGCACTGAGGCACACTGCCCATTTAATTTACACCTCTGGTTCAGAACCGAAAAATCACTCAAAATGTGTCCCCGTCGCTGTATATGTATGTAAAATACATACATGTAGAGCAGCATTTGGCACCAATGCCAATGGCGCCTACGCTAGCGCCATTCGTTTACCAGCCAATGCCAATGGCGCCTACGCTAGCGCCATTCCTTTACCACAGGGGTCAAATTTTAGGGGGGGGGGGCAGGGGTATCTTGAATTTTA
>CAXIWS010000433.1:0-38456 GCA_964036195.1 Sphaerolaimus hirsutus
ACAAAACGCCAATGGATCACAGACAAAGCATTTGGTTTGTGATCCATTGGTGTTTTGTCCTTGTTGCATTCATTTATTTATTTTTTTAACACTCATACCACTGCTGGCTCTACAAGTCATGGGCGTACACAAACAGCAATTCAACAATAAAGAAAAAAGATCGAATTAAGTTCTAGCTGAACAAATGGCAATAATTGAGAACCATAGATTGTTTTTTAAATACCAGTAATACAATCAAAGTGTAAGGCATCATACCACGGTAACATGACATGCTTTAAACAGAACTATATAGGAATGAAAAAATTAGAAGGAAAGATTCCTAATCCCTACAATCGTTCAACATACTAGCAACACAGAGATATAAAACAACTAGCGAGCACATACTATAACAGGATATAAATGAGAGAGTCTAGGGTACCAGGGCCCTGGCTTTACTAAGAAAGAATGGGGTGAGTACTAGATAAAGTAAATACTAGTATTCATTTTATTGGAGCTTTAGAGTCCAGAGATAGTTTCACTGTATAAGTTATTGTACTGCATGTGGAAGTTAAAATCCCGTGCGTTGTCCGATAATAAGTGAATACACTGTCCTCTAGCTCATATTGTATATAATCTACTATTATAATCTACTGATTGCCATATTGGTATACATATATAACTACAATCATAGACGATGGATGAAACGGTGTACATTACGATATTATAGGTCCTATATGTGTATGTATACTAGATCTCGATTAGAGGCCAGTAATGTACATGTCTAATGCCGTGATATTTGTGGATATTAGTTTTTGTGACTTTGCACAGATAGCTCTCGATATCTGTGCAAGGTGCCCTACCGGATCCACCTGTGATGAAGCCACCGAAGTCAGCGTCTTCTACCACCGAATCCGGCTACTTCAAGACCGTAGTGAGAAACGGCCTTTAGAGTGGTTGATTTCCCGTTGTAGCCGAACGTCCACTTGTCGACAGCCAAGTTGAGTTTATTTCGTAGTTGCGTGTTGAAAAGGGGGTTCGAATTGTTTCAGGTACTTTATTTCGATCAGATACAGCGTGTTACAAAAGCGCAAAGCCTAGCGAGCTTCCTAGTCGAAGTTTCTATCGCTAGCTTATTTTCGTTCAGTAGCTTGGGGTCCGCAGACTGAAGTAAAAACTTCCAAAGTAGCTAAGACACGGAAATCATGTATAGAAAAACAGTTACAGTAATTTCCTAATACAAATGCACAAATAAACCACAAATATAACAATAAGACACATTTGACTGAAACAGTTGGCTTAATTTATGCGTGTATACATTCAAATACTTATGGTAAAGAAATACCAGGTACAAATTGGGTTAATAGAAAACTATTAATCTTACGAGGCGCGAAGTCGGCAAACTCGGCCGATTTACTAATTTGGTTCAATTTGTCAGAAAATATTGACGCACATTGGAACTAATATGATAGGGTTTGGAAATTGTAAATAGTGGTGTAAATGTTTCTAATGACGTAAATAGAATAAGGTATATTCAACATAGTAATAATAATCACTTCCTGGAAACGTATGTTGAATAATCTAGCAAAATTGGGACTTATTCGAGGTAAATGGGTATTGTAATTGAGCAGGGTTTATAATATATTTAGCTTGAGCAGGGTATTATAATTATTAAGTAAATATAAATATAAGTTGTGAGCAGGGTTATAACAATTATGCCTACGCGAAGGGCTTCGTACAGTAAATGCTAGTTGCACACAGGGTACTATTTCTCTGTTAGGACGCTGGCCTAGATAATTACGCAGCACGTAAATATTTACAAGTTTTGACTTTTCCAGATTACATGTAAACTATGCAAATGTATATATAATCATGATCAGAAAATTACGGCGAGTTGAATGAGCCCAATATTATGTTAATACACCTAATAATAACTTATTTGACCTTTTAACTTAAACATTCCTCATAAACTTATCAATAACTTATAGAACATTTTCCTAATCGAATATTCTCCATGGATACGTAATAAGTGTAGGAAATACAATTTGCGTGGTAAATAAATATAGTGCATGAAAAGTAAAATAGTGCAAATAAGTAAATGTGCGAATATAAACCTAATTATCAATTCTCTGTATTTCTTTATCCATCCATTTTGCCACGGTCAGTACACTCCGGGCGGAAGAGTTGCTGCACCCCGTTGTTGCAGCAACGTCACATGCTGGTGGTGGTGGGCGCCAAAGTGATGAGTGGCGTTTCCACAGTCGCCTCGGTGGTGAACGTGGTCGTGCGCGAAGTCGTGGGCGTGCGTGAAGTCACAGGTCCAGTTGCTGGTGATGCCAACGCCGACCTAGCCTGATGATGAAGCAGATAGTTGCCCGTGTCGCTTCCTGCGCGTTCGCGTGTGGTGAATTTGCGGATATCAGGCATGTGAACACTGTCTCTGTTCCTGGCTCTGACTTGTCCTTCATCAGCTGAACTTTCATCTGGCTGAACGTATGCTGATAGTGACTTTGCCATTCTGTCCTCGGTTTCTGCTCTCCTGGCAAATCTGACGGACTGTGTTGAGTTGGATCTGGCTCTCCTCTTGATTGCTGGTCTCAACTCTGTCTTGCGCACTTTTCTTTGTGGATAATTGGTCTCTTTCTGAGTTGATTTCTTGATAGTATATCTGATGGCTCTGAAGCATAGCCATATGCATTTGAATGGACACACTATGCATTTCCATATGCATGTGTATACGCATGGTGGGATCACTGGCTTCCCCGTGGCAATTCTCCAATTGTACCACAGGTATCCTGCAGCTACGATTCCAGCTATCAGGATTGTGATTCCCAGCAGCATTGCGATTGTGTTGATGATCACTTGAAAGGGTCCTTTCAGCATTCCTCCCATAAAGTTGGTGTACCCTTTTGACACTCCAGATATATAATGACCATATGCTTTGCCAATTCCTGCTGCTGTCTGTCCAATTCCAGCTCCAATGCCTTCTATTGAATTTCTGATCACTCTGGGATCCAATGACATATCTGCTGTATAATCGATCAACTGGTTCTGCACATGTTCCAAATTCTGTAGTCTCTGAATCTGGCCTCTGACATCCATGAAATTGGTCGCTCTGTTGACAATGTTGGTGAACAGGTGAGGCGCGTCAAACGTGAAGGCCTGCCACTGTCCTTTCCATGTCATTTCAATTGGCGTTTCTGTAACATGTACCATTCCATGTGCGGATTTCCACTGTCCATGTTCATTTCTGTACAGGTGCGGTGTGGTGTGGCTGCAGTCTTCTTCTGGTGATTTCTCCACCAAGTCTCTGCTGCCTGGGCTCTTGAACCACAAGGGCCCATCTTTGTCCAATCTCATTGGTGTATATTTGTAGCATGTCTCTCCCACTTTTCCCGTTTGATAAATTATGTATGGCTGCACTTCTTTGCATTCCCAAAACATAATTGCTTCTCCAGCCCATTCTGCATGAACATCCTGTCTTCCCAGCATGGCTCGAATCCCCAGTGTTGGATCGATGCGGAAAAGCTGAGTCAACATGTCCAGCTGGTTCTTGCGAAGTTGACATAGTTGATGCCATACAATCGCAAATTGTGCCTGAGTCATTTCTCTGACCACATGTTGCAGGAATTGAAACTTGGAGTTTCTGTCGTCCAATCTGGCATACAATGTTCCACTGATTGTCGACTCTCTTGCCTCCACTATCTTTCCTGGCATTGCCCATTCTACAGGCACATCTTCTCTTCTGTCAAACTGGATGAATACACCTCCTTGATCGGTGTAGTATGTGTCTCCTGGAACACATTCTGAGCCAATTGGCCTCTTTGTTCTGTTGCTGTGGGAATATGCTGCTTGCAATTTTGACACAATAATTGTCTGGCCAGATATCTCTGATTTGAATCTGCCAATTCTCTCGTATGCACATTGATGCTTGAAGTTCTCTGTATCCCACACTGTGATTCCATAATTGTGGTCTCTGCAATGTCCCATCATGGCTCTGCACTGGCTGAAATCTTGCAAGTCGCTGATTACAGTCTTTCCATCGAGTGAAGCCACGGTTCCTTCTTCCATGTAGAAGTTACTGACGACATTTTCTTTATCATGACAACACCATGAATATTCCACATTCAGGGTTTGATTGGTTGTCCACACTCTGGGCTCCATTTCCACCAACGGTGTTCCTCTGAACATCTTGTGAATTCTTGCATAGTTACAGGCTACCACGCCAACTTGCTGGTATTTCTCAAAATTGCCTGTAATGCCTTTTGCTCCCCAGAAACTGGTGTGTGTGATGATCTCTTTGATTCTGATGTAGCATCTGTATGCTTTCTCTTTCTGTGGAATCTGTCTCTGTGCGTAAAGTGTAACTTTCATTGCCTTGACAAAATTCCTTGGTGGGATATGGCATTGCACTTCTTCAGGAACTGTAAGCGCATGTCCATGCCTTCCACTGGTGCAAATCTGATACTTCTGGCTTTGTGAATTGATCACCTGTTCCACAGGATGATCCTTGATTGCATCCTTGAATCTCTCATAAGTCTGCATTTCTCTGACAGATTTTGGTGGCCATTCTGAAGGCAAAGGCGGCAATCCATGATGCGCTGCCAATGATGGTGGCCTTACTGTCGAGGTTTCTAGAACGTATGTTCTAGAAAATACTTCGCTGTAAGCTTTGCCGGCTTCTCTCAGCGTTGCTGACTCTGACATGCCTGTCAGCATCAATACCATGCACAGCATTCCAATCACCAGACTGCTGGTGATTGCTGTAGCTTTCCCTGTTGCACTCCTCAGGACTCTATCCGATGCTGAGTTCCTCTGAGCAGGGTTTTGTACAGAGTCTCTGTTCGAGCTCTGATTTCTGACATATTTCTGGACAATTGCTGGGTCCATTAAATCTACTTTGACTGTCACTGCTGTCTCTGGGATATCCATTGTCTTTGAATTGATTTCCAGCGGATACAATTGATTGAGTGGTCTGCTGACCACATTTCTGTTGGCAGTTCTGACTCTTGCTGAGCGAATCTGTCCATCTTTGCTGGGCTCTAACTGCTCGATGCGACCCATCCTCCATGCACCTCTGGGCATGTTCTCTTCGTAAATCAGCACAACTTCATTCACTTTGGGTTCTTGAGTCGCTGTCAATCTGCCATGTTTGTGCATCACCTGAGTTCTTTCCCTCAAGCTCGGGATATACTCTTGATGCCACAAGTCCCAGAACTTATCCAAAGTTTGCTGGGTTGTCTCCCAATATTTCTGCAGTTTCGCTGCGTTATCCATTCTGGGCATAAATTCTCCATCTTTGTCTGCGTCAAACTGTGGTGCTCCAATCTGACCTTCCCCTGTCAGGAAGTCTTTCGGTGTCAGCACTCTGAGGCTCTTTACATCACCATAGATGTAAGAGATTGGCCTGCTGTTGATCACTGCCTCAACTTCTGGCAAAAGTGTCAACAATTCTTGAAGTGTTAACATTCTGTGCCCCACAGCTGCCTTGAAATGTTTCTTGGTGATGCCCACCATTCTTTCATAGACTCCTCCCTGCCATGGTGCCATGGGAGTTGTCATGTTCCACTGGATTTGTTGCTGTGAACAGTAAGTCTGTACTGCTCCACTTTTGACCATTTCTGACCATTCTTTCCCAGTATTAATGGCCTTGTCAGTGCTTGTGTTGAGCACTTTCTCTGTCAATTTGAATTGCGTCGCATTGTCTGAAATCACTGCCTCAGGCTTTCCACGCCTGGCGATGAATCTCCTGACTGCGTTCAGGAATTCTTGTGCTGTCATGTCCAGCACACTTTCCAGGTGAACTGCACGTGTCACCATACATGTGAACAAACAGATCCACATTTTCCTGTGATCTTTGTCCACTTTGTACCAAACTGGTCCCAAATAATCCAAGCCCGTGTACTGGAACGGTCTGGCTCTCTGAACTCTGGTTTCTGGTAAATCTGGCATTGGTGGAAGCTGGTACGGCTTCGCTCCCAATTTCTTACAGGTTGGACAGGTTCTGGTCACATTGTAGATTACCCGTCTGCCTTGTGTAATCCAGTACTTTTGTCTGATCGCTGCCAATGTGTGTTGCACTCCTGCGTGCATCAACTTCTCATGCTGGTCTCTGACGATCAGCTGAGTTACTGTAGCCGCTGCTGGCAACAGTATGAGTGGCACTGTGACCTCCTGTGGGTCTGTATGCTCCATTCTGCCGTGGCACTTCAGGATTCCATCCTGATGCATTTGCACATTGAGCCATTTGATCAACTGCTGGTCTGCAGCTGCTTTCTTGCCATTCTGGCTGCCTCTGCTGTGGTCTGTTGCCAGAATCTCTGCCACTCCTTTGTAATGATTCTGTTGCGTCACTTTGATCCAGTATCTCAACGCAATCTCTCTCTCTTCAATGCTGATAATTCCTTGTGGTTTCATTGTACCACAGATATTTTCCATGATTTCTGACAGTCCACTCTGACTGCCATTTCTGCTGCGCTTTTTGTGCATCTGTCGCACAAATCTCATCACGTATACTGTTGTATCCAGTAATTTTGTCAGTGATGAGAATCTCTGTATCTCAATTCCCAATGGATTGCTTTGCTTGCTTTCATCAGCTTGCACATTGCTGGCATCTGGGTCACTGACCACTTGCTGTGTGGCGCCCAGGTAAATTGGACTGGCTTTTGGGAACTTGAGCTCTTCTTTCTTGATTTCTGCCATTACTTCTGGCGTAACTGGCTCCACTTTCGGCTCTGGCCATTCTCCAGTCATTAGCCATTCTGGCCCCTTCCACCACAGGTTACTGCCTTCCAACTCTGACATATTCATGCCTCTTGTGGCCATGTCAGCTGGGTTTTCCAGTCCTGCGATGTGTCTGATGTGCATGTTTTCTGTCTCACTCTGAATTTTCCTGATTTGATCCAATCTGTTCTTGACAAAACATGCCAGTGGCTTCGCTGTTGTTAGCCACTTCAGACAACAGGTTGAATCTGACCATACAACTGTTTGACTGAATTTGACGTCCTTGAGCTCTTTGTGAATAAACTTTGACATTCTGCCGCCGATCAACATTGCTAACAATTCCAGCCGTGGAATTGTCACTTCTGGTTTCTTTGGAGCGAGTCTCAATCTGGAGTACAGCAGGCTTGATGTGCCGCTGTCATTTTCTGTTTTCTGGCATATGTATGCCGCTGCGCTGTATGCCATTGCTGAGGCATCGACGAAAATGTGCAGTTGTGCATCTGCACCACTCTGATAATTCAAATTTCGGTTGAACTTGATCTGTCCAACTTTGAGCAACTCTGTCTCTAATTGCTGCCAAATTGCTGTCTGTTCCTCAGACAGGGGTGTGTCCCATTCTTTGGCACTTGGTCCTGAATGCCATAATGTTTGCAAAAATCTCTTTGCTGGCAGTAGGACAGGACTAACGAGTCCCATTGGATCAAAACATCCCGCAGTCACCTTTGCAACTGTCCTTTTCGTGGGAAGTTTGATTTTCTGGTCAGTTTCTGATAACTGTGATTGCTGAACTGTCTTTGGCGTTTTCAGCCACATCTGGTCGCTCTCTATGTCCCATTTCATTCCTAGGACTGTTGTGACAATTTCCTTGGCCATATCTGACTCTGCCAATTGCCAAGTAAAACTCTTATTGTTGCTGTTCCATTCTCTCAGATTCATCTGTGCCTCTGTGAACAGCACTTTGGATTCCTGGTACAATTCGATTGCTTTCTGCTCTGTATCCACACTGAGGATCAAATTATCCACATACAGATTTTCATCGATCAATTTTGCATTCTCTGTGCCAGCTTGATTCAGGTGGTATCTGACTGTCAGCGCTAGCAGCGCTGGGCTGCAGATTATGCCAAATGGCACTCTGGCAAATCTGTAAATCTGAATGTTGTCCTCCATAGATGGTTTCGTGGGATCCTTGTACCACAGAAATCTTGTCACGTCTCTGTCACTGTCCTGCAGACTAATCTGCAGAAATGCTTTCTCTATGTCTGCAACCAGGGCGATTCCATGCAACCGGAATCGCATCAGCATCCCTACCAGCTGTGGTAGTATCACTGGACCGCGGTACATGCACTCATTCAAGCTTGGCATGCCTGGCGGTTTTGCTGAGGCATCATATACCTCTCTGACCTTTGTGGTAGTTTTCTCTGGCGTTATCACTGGTTGATGAGGCAATATATGGAACTTTCTGCCATCCATAATATCCTCTTGAACTTTCTCAATCACTCCTTGCTCCTCTTGCGTTTTCATGATTGTCTGAATTTTCTCCAGTAATTCTGGGTCTCTCTTGAGCCTATTGGTGAGGTATCTGAACCTCTTGAACGCCATTGCCTTGTTATCTGGGAGCTCATGCAAATTCGGTTTGTACATGAACTTTACAGAGTACCGTCCATCTGGGTTTCTCTGTACACTCTCATTGAATTGCTTGATGGCCTCATCGTCCTCGACGAGGTCTGGCTGGTCCATTATGCCAATGGTATCCAGTCTATCCATGTCTTTGACATTTGGTACAGGAGCAATTGACAACAGTGCTTCCTCGTACCACTTTTCTCTCTGAATTTGATGCACAATTGTATTGACCACCACCGGATATGCGCCATCCGTGGTCCATTGATTTCTGTTGCTCATCAGCTGCCCACCTCCCATCAGCAATCCCAATTCTGATGGAATGACATACAATCCTGACGGAAGTTTGGTGGTGCTGGTGTTTCTGGACATCAAGTCCCAGAAATAATTCAAGCCCACTATAATGTCTGGCTTGAACTTGCACTCTGTCCCTTTTTCCTTGGGAATTCTGTCTGCAAAGTAACTCTCATCCGGGAAGTACTTCTGCAGGTACTTTTCGTCCTGTTCTGACACAGGCACTTTGACTTGTTCTGTGGTCAACGTCGGGACCACATCTGCCACCATTTCCACTTTCTGGCCATTTCTGAGCCGCATTCTGAATTCCACTTGCTGTACTACTTTATAGTGCGGCTTTTCATTTCCGAATGTGTACACCTGGATGTGGTGTTCACCTGTACTCTTCAAATTGAGTTTCTTGGCCACTTTCTCTGACATGTACATTCCCTGGGATCCTGTGTCCAGGAACGCTTGAATCTGTAGTGGTGGCTGTTCAGGCTCCATCTCTGTATCCATTTCTGAAGCCTCAATCACGGTTCTGGCTGTCATCAGCATTGACATATTCCTGTTTACTGACAAGTTTACTGACGTATTCTGTTGCTTTGTATTTGGTTCTGTAACCACTGTGCTGGATATGGTCTCTGTCTCTACCATTTCTGGTCCAGCTTCTTCCACAGTGACACAATTCACTGTGGCCTTTCTCTGTTGGCTCTGTGCTGGTCGACCGGCCGTCGGCACAGACTTTCTGCTATTGTTTGCTGTTTGCTGGCCATTCTGTTGACCATTCGCTCTGAATGCTGGAATTTGCCGTCCAGCGTTTCCATTGCCATTGTCACCAAATTTCTCTGGGCACACCGCAGTGTGGTGCCTATTAGACTTGCAATAGAAGCAACTTCTCGTAAATTGACATTGATTCATGTAATGCCCTTTCTGCAGGCATCTCAGGCATCGCTCTGCCTTTGACAAAATCACTCTCCTTTCTCTGGCAGTTTTGAACTTTGGACACTTATCATTAAAGTGTAATTGCTGTGTGTCATTGCAGAACACACACGGCCTCCCAGGATTCATGAATCCAGCCTGTGGTGCACTCTGTCCATTCTGGATCACAGACATGCTCCCTGTGCTGGTCCTTGGGTTCTCTGGCCCTCTGAATCGGTTCCCATTGCCTTGAAACCGATTATTGAATTGCTGTGCGCGGGGATTATTCCCAAATCCTTGGCGCGATTGCTGAACTGGTGCCTCAGTTTGCTGTGCGTGCTGTACAGCCTCACTGAGCGCTAGCTGCTGGCCAAACAGCTTTCTGAATTTTTCCACCATCAAGGCTTCCTCAGTTCCCTGTTCCTTCTGGATTTCTCTGAGAACCTCGGGTGGCACTTTCTGTTGCAGCTGGCTCAACAGCATTGGATGTTCCACTGATTCGCCCAGTGACTCCAACTGCTGGAGCAGCCTTTCAATTGCATCAAACAAAATTCTCATATCCTGACAGGTATTCCTGGCCTGTCGCAGCTTCATAATATTACTCATCAGCGTGTTTCTGACCACAACTGGCTGGTCATATCTCTTCTTGAGCATTGCAATTGCGGGTGCATAGTTCTCTGCGGTCACACTCAATCCACTGATCATGCCAAATGCTGAGCCTTTCAGCAAGCTCCTCAAGTATGAGAACTTGGAAATGTCCTCCAAATCTGTCCGATTGTGGATGTGGGATTCGAACATTTGCCACCATGATCGAAATTTGACAATTTCCCCAGTAAACTGTTCCACTTCCAGTTTCTGTAATTTGACGCTCTTTGCTGTGGTTGCATTGGTTGAACTGGCCCCCGGAGCAGCTCCCTGAGCTGTCAGAGCCATCTGGGCAGCCATCTGCTGTATGAATGCTGTGTTGACCTCATACATAGTACTTCCGCTCAGTTGCTGGATCATGTCTTGCAACTCTTCGATGTACACGTTCATGGCTGCAATTTTCTGTGTCACCAAGTCTGACATATTTGCATATTCATCATATGCATCTTGGTACATCTTCTGTTCTTGTTCCATCTGATCGGGTTCGTCAATGTCTTTGACGACATCCCTCCATGCGTCAAATTGAGTTCTCACTGCAGTCATTGCACTTTCCAATTTTGCACCCTCCTGTTTGACAGATGCAATCACTCTTCTCATTTCTGTTCTCTTTTCTTCCTTTGTTGCGCCCGCATATATTTCTGGGTCATATTTGGCATATTCTCTTGCCAATCTGTTGTCCACCCTGTGCTTTGCCGGCCCCAGGGTCTTTCTGATGTGACCCGTTGGTGAAACCATTTTTGCTGATGAATTTTCCTTCACTGTTTCTCTTTATAGTGTGTCTCCTGTGACGCTTGTGACGCTTCTCTGCGTCTTTCTGTGTAGTGCTCTGTACACCACGGATTTGTTGTGCCACGCACAATACCAATGCAGTCCTACAGGCCCCTGCTGTGTTCTCACGCGTTGACCTTTACTGCACTGGCACCAGGTGTGTTCCTAAAGCCCCTGACGTGATTGTTTACACGCGTTGACTTCAACACACCGGTCAAATCCACCTGGACAATAAACAATTTATTTGCCCAGCAGTGTGCGCCCAAAGAGGGTCCGTACACACTCTTTCTGAGCGCTCTGGCGCTCTTTCTGGCACGCCTGTGTGCCTTGTGACCACGCCGGCCACTTGCTTTCCTGAGCGGCTCCTGTGCCGCTGTGCGCAGTGCTGCGCTTGCCGTGTCGCCTGTGACACGTTTCTGTGCACTCTGGTGCACTTTCTGATTCTGGGCAGTGTTTCTGTACACTGCTCTGCAATTGCGCCTGTGCAATGCAGAATTTCTGGCACTTTTGTGCTGTCTGATCTGATGGTACCGAGCAGGCACAGCGTGTATATTTGATGGGAGCTCCGCAAAGCCCCTACACGCTACCAAGTATCCTAATACTTGGTTTTCAAATCCACTCTCTGTCAGCTACAGCCCTCTGTCAGCTACAGCCCTTTGTACACTGATACCCCTACTTTTGCACTTCCGAGGTATGAGTCCACTCTTACCCAGTGGAGCGAGGGACCTCCGCGAATGCCCAAAAAACAGCCCTTTGACTAGCGTGGCTCTGTGGCGATCCTGTCTCCGTCAGGTCACCCTCCCTTGGCATAGGAAGGACGTGCGAGCGGTCACTGGAGTCCAGATGTCCAGGAGCGTCCAGCGAAAGTTTGACCACCGTCCGACAATGACTCCTTGTCAAATGCCGGTGCCGCCCAGCGTCTAGCACCTTGCCAGAACACTGGTGAAAGCTGCCTGAAATCCTGACAGGCCTGTCAGAACTCCAGTGTCCTCCGCGCGTGAGCGTAGAACCGCTCCCAAGATGTAGACAGGAGTGCCGTGACTTTGGCACAATGCTGTCTGCAAATCAACAGCCAACGCTCAGCCAAGGCCAATTGATGTTCAGCAGGACTTTTGAAGTTCTGCCAACTGCCGCACAATGTTCGTTCCGGCTTGGTGATAGCACAATGTCATGCAATCACCCTGCTCGCTGCGCCATGTGATGAAGCCACCGAAGTCAGCGTCTTCTACCACCGAATCCGGCTACTTCAAGACCGTAGTGAGAAACGGCCTTTAGAGTGGTTGATTTCCCGTTGTAGCCGAACGTCCACTTGTCGACAGCCAAGTTGAGTTTATTTCGTAGTTGCGTGTTGAAAAGGGGGTTCGAATTGTTTCAGGTACTTTATTTCGATCAGATACAGCGTGTTACAAAAGCGCAAAGCCTAGCGAGCTTCCTAGTCGAAGTTTCTATCGCTAGCTTATTTTCGTTCAGTAGCTTGGGGTCCGCAGACTGAAGTAAAAACTTCCAAAGTAGCTAAGACACGGAAATCATGTATAGAAAAACAGTTACAGTAATTTCCTAATACAAATGCACAAATAAACCACAAATATAACAATAAGACACATTTGACTGAAACAGTTGGCTTAATTTATGCGTGTATACATTCAAATACTTATGGTAAAGAAATACCAGGTACAAATTGGGTTAATAGAAAACTATTAATCTTACGAGGCGCGAAGTCGGCAAACTCGGCCGATTTACTAATTTGGTTCAATTTGTCAGAAAATATTGACGCACATTGGAACTAATATGATAGGGTTTGGAAATTGTAAATAGTGGTGTAAATGTTTCTAATGACGTAAATAGAATAAGGTATATTCAACATAGTAATAATAATCACTTCCTGGAAACGTATGTTGAATAATCTAGCAAAATTGGGACTTATTCGAGGTAAATGGGTATTGTAATTGAGCAGGGTTTATAATATATTTAGCTTGAGCAGGGTATTATAATTATTAAGTAAATATAAATATAAGTTGTGAGCAGGGTTATAACAATTATGCCTACGCGAAGGGCTTCGTACAGTAAATGCTAGTTGCACACAGGGTACTATTTCTCTGTTAGGACGCTGGCCTAGATAATTACGCAGCACGTAAATATTTACAAGTTTTGACTTTTCCAGATTACATGTAAACTATGCAAATGTATATATAATCATGATCAGAAAATTACGGCGAGTTGAATGAGCCCAATATTATGTTAATACACCTAATAATAACTTATTTGACCTTTTAACTTAAACATTCCTCATAAACTTATCAATAACTTATAGAACATTTTCCTAATCGAATATTCTCCATGGATACATAATAAGTGTAGGAAATACAATTTGCATGGTAAATAAATATAGTGCATGAAAAGTAAAATAGTGCAAATAAGTAAATGTGCGAATATAAACCTAATTATCAATTCTCTGTATTTCTTTATCCATCCATTTTGCCACGGTCAGTACACCACCTGACATCACTTGACCACAGTTTTCTTCACAGCAGTCAGAAAGTACCCGTGTCTTCACCGTGTCTGGTAAAAACCCACGGTAGATCATCTGTATATATTTCGTAGGTATTTAGGGGGGTTGGGCATGTACCCTGATAGCGTTCTATCCGTGTTCGAGACAACTTTACCAAGCCTAAGGAAGCATCCTTCCAGGCATGTTGTTTAGCCAGCTGTTTAATGCTCTTTGAACCTAACATTGGATCAATATTTGCATCATTAAGAAGAGCAGCAGCTCATCCAGCAGGACTAAAACGCCGTGGTTGGTTTGACCTAGTCTTACCCCAGAGTTTAAATGCTACCTTAGTGGTAGAACTTACTTAATCACTCTCCAAGTAGGGACAATGACCGACAACTATATTAGTATACCATGCTTTCATTGTTGTAACGTCACCATCTATGACAAAGCACCTGTTTGAGAGATGCACTGGTGAGTGACATACCTTTCTGTAAACAGACATTTGTATGCCAACTAATTTTGCCAAAGTTTGCTTCGGCAAGCCAAAGATTTCTACAACATCGAATACTTTTGTCATTGCATACAGTGTCCATAATCTGTTCACTGCCCAAAAAGGGTGCAACGACAGTTTTCCTAATTCTCCTACCAAAATAGCAGCCGTCTGTGCTTGCTGAAGCAGCAATTTACGTTGCTTAATGAACATATCCTTTGCTGACGTCAGTGTAATACCTAAGTATTTTATCTCGTCAACCTCAGATATGTATTGGAGGCTACCGTTCTTGTCCTTTCCTAACGCCCAACGACGCGTCGGATCGGATTTGCAATGGAAGTGCAGAATCTTACTTTTATCTGGATGTATTGCTACCCCCCCATCTCCAGGACCATTCTGTAAATTTATCCATTATGGTCTGGAGATCTGGGGCCGTATTTGCTAACAAAGCAATATCATCAACAAAGAAGACCGCGGGTACTTTTAAAGAACCCAACTGTGCTCCTATGTTCAGACTTTCTAGATCTGTACGCAGATCTGCTAAATAGAGAATGTACAGACTAGGAGATAAGCAGCAACCCTGACAAACTCCAAGTGGATACGTGAACTCAGGACTATAAGTAGAACCGTATTGTATCACGCACCTCAAATCGTCGTATGTGCTTGATATTGAATTCACAAACTTTGTAGGATATCCGTAATCAAGCAGTTTCAGCCACAGCTTGGTACGTGGTACCCTATCAAAGGCCTTTACCGCATCTACAAAACAAGCGGAAACAGCAGTGTTCCCATTTATGCAACCCTGAATGATAACATGATTGTCCGTTGTGCGGCGTTTTTTCCTAAACCCACACTGCATACTCCCAAAACTGTCAACAGTTTCAAATGCAGATAGTAACCTATTGTTCAAAACTGAACAGTATAACTTTAATAAGTTACATTGCAGGCCAATGGATCGGTAATTATCGATACATGATTTAGAACCTTTCTTATGCAATAGCGACAGCTTGCATGTTTTGGCAGCATGAGGGATAGGATTTCCATCAAACCAACCATTAAAAAGTATTGTGAGCACTCTAACTAACTGTGCACCACTACCACGTAACATTTTGTGGTAGACTCCCGTAGTGCCTGGAGATTTTCCCAGTGTCAGTCTCTTAATTGCTTGTTTTATTTCTACTGGGGTAATCCCCTCATCAAGACTAGTAGCAAGGCTACCTGAGATAATACCAGAAAGGGATGTTTTACAGGAGTCTGGATCTAAGTTCATTGGATTTGCTGTTTGAACTTTATCCCAGAATCCCTGCAGAACACTACATATTCTTTCTTTTGTATCTGCCAAGCCTGTATCTGATCTTAGCATCGGATACAGAATACCAGCCTCTCTGTATTGTCGAGCCAGGCTGTAAAGATCCATCTTAGTACTACTTGATTGTAGTTCTATATCAAGTTGTTTGCGCTTGATTTCTCTCTCATAGTCTTGTTCACATGAACGTATATTGTCCTGTAGAACCAACACCAGTTCTTTATATTCAGAATATACGATAACATTCAAATGTAATTGCCGTCGCAATTTCTGAATCTCAGCTTTCATGTGCCATATTTTCATCGCCACGCATGTAGGCTGTATTGTACTAGCTTTTAATCGATAGCGTCTAGAGGCTACGTCTTGTAAGTGATGCAAAATTGACTCATATGTACAATCTTGATCACTTAACATGGACAGAGAGTCCTCGAGCCAGTTTGAAAATGGTTCGATGACATCTTCCCCCTTCACCACCCATTTATGTGTATATTTATCGCCAGATGGCTGTACACAATATATGGGCAGTGTAGCTAATTTTAGGTGCAGCGAACAGTGATCAGAATTAATTGACTTATCACTGGTTGGGCTACAGTGTGAGATTTCACTTACCCAGTCCGCATTTGAGTCGAATAAAGCTAAATCTAATAATGATCGTGTTACACCTGCTTCATATGACCACCATATATCAGGTACCAACATCTAGGTCATTTAGTTTAATAAATGAGTTCACAAGTCTCCCTGTGTCATTTACAACAGTACTATTCTGCTCCAGCCCTGGGTGAAAATTCCCAATGTGGCTGTTAAAATCACCTATAAATAAGGTAGGATTGCCTTGTTTAGTATTTTCTGATATCCGGTTCGATAGATGGGATAAGATGAGTTCATTTTGCTGTAGGTAAATACAGATTCCTGGATACTTTACCTGAATCGAAAAGATATACCACTGCAAGTATAATGAATGTTGATGTTTTTTGGCACTGCAATGTGAGCCACAAAACATTTTCACAACTTTCCCAGTACTCACCTCCCAAAACGGAACATTCTAAGTGCCCTTTAGTATACACAGCTATACCCCCATTACCTTCAACTGGTTTCATGATGGCATTTAGCGTGTATCCCGGGAGATCCGGCAGATGCACTTTATGTACAGCGTTAGTCTCACATAATGCAATGCAATCATAACCCATATTCCCAATATTAAGGAACTGTGCGTGCTTGTGCCTAATCGAGTTTACATTTTGGTAAAAAACTGTGAGATTAGAGGCGCACCTGACACTCGCTGTCAAGGTGGGAACAGTGTTTAAGGCCAACCCCATAAGTTGGTCAGATAATTCAACACCTGCTTGTAGAGTATCGGCTTTCAACACGTTTGCGTCTTGCAATGTGCCAATAACACTTGGTGTTTTATGACATCCGGTGTAGCCGGCATAGATAATATTTACTGGCCTCTTCGCGCTACATAGTAAAATGTGAATCGCCCAGAGGTAATTATATGAGGTCATAAATGAAAATAACGATTTTCGGTAAAGCACCAAATAATACGCGAGATCCCGAATCGTATTGAATGTATGGCAGAACTTACAAGACCAGTGTGTTTTTGTATCAAAGTTACAAAGTTGAAATTGAGATAAAAAACACAAGATCTGTCCAAAACATAGGGCAGGTTTATATATATGCAAATTCAATAGGGTTTTCCCCATCAATATGGCACTTTGTACTATACTACACTGCTTTCTGCCGACTGATGCGCACAGTGCCATATATTTTGGACATAAGAACAGAACACAAAATGGGGTCTCCTCACAGAGTACTGCCAGTGTTAACATATTATCCACGAGTACTGTAAATTCCACTTTGGGAAGTACCAAATGGTATCCAGCCGAAATACCCTGCGAAGTTACCCCATAGGTAAACTTAGTGCTAACTGAGCAAACCATTACTACAGAACCGCAGCTGACACAAAAATAATTCAGGTTGTTGCGTCTTCTGAAACAGAGACGCGCACGCTGAAACACCCTAAAAAACAGATCACTTTGCAGCCAAGCTACTTGCTCTCATTTTACTCGCGGTAGACATACCACAGGCCCTTGCCGCTGCCGCCCGGCAGAACTCCTGGTGGGCCCCCACCTCGGCCGCCGCGACCACGGCTGCCGTGCGCTCCGCGTGTTTTGTCTGTGTTGCATGGATATTTTGTCTGTGATCCATTGGGGTTTTGTCTGTGTTGCATTGTTGTTTTGTCTTTGATCCATTGGCGTTTTGTCTGTGTTGCATTGGCGTTTTGTCCTTATAAGACAAATTGTTTTGAGTCATTCTTGCATCAAAAAAATTCACAGTTGATAGATGCGTTAAAAGTCTGGATAGTCGTTAAAAGTTAAGTTGGATTTTTCACTGAAGCGCTAAAACGAATACAATACGTTTCTCTGTTGACCGCTGCTCAACCGTCAACTACCTAGTGGGCACAACATAATTTTTAATATTTTTAATATTTATTGACGTGTGGTATGCCACAATTATGCATGCATCTGTTAGGCCCATTGGCATAGATTACCGATTGTGTGGGTGCATGAAGAACAATGCAAGCAAATTCAAAACTCTATATCTCGCCCATTTCACAGCCGATTTTCACCAATAAACACTTAAAATGGTCAGAATCACATGGAGATAGCATTTTCAGCAGACCGAAATGTATGACAAAAATCCTACCATAATTTGATGAATAAAATATTGTGATATATTTCCTGTTTGGATTAATATTGTGGTGCAGTTTGGTAGATTTGATCAAAAAGTGTGCTGGATTGAATTACAAGTAGTCAAAAGTGTCAAGATGCTATTTAAGGTTCTTTGTGCACCTACTCAATCAATAATCGATGCCAATGCGGCCTAACATACGCGTGCATAATTGTGACGTGCCACGCGTCAATAAATAATTTTGATCTGATGCAAGCTTTGTTCTTGCATCACATTAACAGACGCCCCTGTCAGTGGTATTCAATCATAAATACTATTTACTTATACAATGGGGCGATATGGTCCTTTCTATCGAGGACTATTAACCCCCCGTCGAAGGAAATAGTCCTCAGGGACTATTTCTACCCAGGGGAGAAGATGTCCATGGGGGGGGGAAACTGGTTGCAAGCCCTGGATACAGCCCTGCATGTGATGGGAAGAGCTCAAACTTGAATTAACTTTGCCATTGACTTAAAAAAAACACATGCCAAAAGGTTTGACCCAAACTAAACTTGAAACAAAAAACATGTGTCAGTAACAGACAGGCTGTGATGAAGACTGTGTTTGTATCCTTCAGTTTAAATTTACCTATCTCATAAATCCACATACACTTTCAACATTTGACATTGTGAGTGGTTTTCATTAGTTTTGGTGGATAGCTATGGGTAGGGTATCAACGTTCTGTTTTCCATTGCATGTTTCTGCTTTCAGCATGCAATTTTTTTCCATTTCTGTTTCCTAGCCCATATTATGTCTGTTTTTTGGCTAATTTTCCATTTTCTGGTATTTTAGTCTGTTTTATTTCCACCTTTTTTCCATTTTCTGGTAAATTTCCTATTTTCCATGTCATTTTTCATTTTCTGGCACCTTTTATGTTCTTCCATCTTATTTTCCATTTCCAGCTCAACTTTCTGTTTTATGTTTCTGCCAAACTTGGTAAACCTGCATGCAGGTTTGTCAATTAACCAATTTTTTATGTTTCCACCAAATTTCTGCAAATTCTCCATTTCAACTAAAATTTTGTTTATTTTTTGGCAAAAAGTGTTTGCAAAAAGCAGTATTATCAAACCAATGTAGTTATTGCATAATTAATTGTTCTGAATACAACAAAAGGAGGATTTATTGAGATGGACCTAATTGTTTCACTCAATGGTCTTGTCTTTCATGAAATAAAGTTTGCTACTGTTAACTTTGGTGTTCATATTAGGACCAAGCACAGATTGAAGTTCAACATTTTCAATTTAATATAAGCTATATCAATTTGAAGCATTATTTAAACATATTTAAATTTAAAATATATTTATCTGATTTTCATTATCTCCTATCAAATTTTGTAATTTAGGATCAGATTTTCATGTTGCATTGAGAATTTAGAACAAGTATCAATATTATAAAACTCATTGAAGATAATTGTTCCCATGCAATTTTAGCACCAAAAACCTCCATCCCTAAAAAAATTAAAAAATGTGTTAAATCCTAAAACAAAATATGGGCAGTCAATGATTAAAGTAGCAAGCTGGTTTCATGGAATACAATTAAGACAAAAGCAATTATCTGGACTTTGATGATCCAGAGGAACCATACCGTGGTGTATGCATGAGGAGATGTGAAGAGTATGGTTGGTTTTATGCCTTTTAATATGATTACATTATTATCAGCATGTTTTCGGCACTTCTTATGTTATGATAGATAAGGCTACAAACTCAAGTTGGGATCAATATTTTATGATGCTTTTGACCTAGAGCAACTTTAGAATAAAAGCTACTAAAAGCTCATGAAAATTCTTCTTCTAATGAGTCTTCAGGTACTTCAGTTTTGCATTGCAAGTAATGCATAATATATTTCCTCAAAATACCCCCTGCGGGTTTATTTTTTCATAGTTGGAATTTTGAGGTAGGTATTTCGAGGGGGAGAGGGTATTTTGAGAGTGGTATTTCAAGGGTTTTGTTAATTTCACTAGAAATTTCTCAAATTTTGAAGGGGGCCATATACTTTTAATTCATAGGGGTCATTTTGAGAGGGGATTTTGATGGTTTTGATTAAATGTGGTAATTGAGTAATTAAGATAACAATAATTGTTGTAGTATTTACATAATCTGAATCACAGGGAAAAATCAGATAATGCACAAATCAAGTTGCAAAAAATACCATACAATGGAAATCGTAACTGCAATATCTGGGTAGATTTAATCAAAAGATATAACTGTATCGTGGTATACTTTTTGGATCGGATTGGATGTGATACTCTGCACTAGCACTTGTGCCTTGATTAAGGCATTCAATTTTTGGGAAATGATGCAAAATTTCATTGTTGCAAATATGTATGAGCCCTGTGAACGGGGGTGGTGCCCCCCTATAAATTAAGCCCTGGGGTGCCCATTTAAGAGAATGGCGCCATTCCCAGGTGCCACACTGCTCCCACCCCCACGCCCTGGCTGCGCCCTTGAGTAAGTCTAATACTAAATAAGTTTAAAACAATTAAGCATACTGACTAGCATACAGTCCCACATGAACCTGATTTAAACATGCTTGTTGCCACAGCCTAGGTGGCCAGATCACATAATGCGTTGGAGTGATGTGTGCTTTAGAATATAAACATCTTCAATTAACAACGCATCTGAAACACTATTTTGATCCTCATTCAAAGCCAGAATATAACCAGATAATTCTGGACCTTTTTTCTGGATCTCAGACCACTCAAAAGTAGCGTCATTTTCATCATTTTTTCTTGGGATTTTTGCAGAAGCAGCCATCCCCATAACAATGCCAGTGGATATAGCTAACTGGTCACCAAATTCAGGTTGATCGATAGGATTTCTTGAAAGTGAAACTGCAACTTTATTCATATTACCTGGCTTATGTTTGAAATTGGTCACTTTATCTCATATAAACATTGCCCAGCATTCAAGCTTACTGTGTGCCAGGCTCTGTAGAACCTGTTGAATTCCTGAATTATCAGTATAAACTGTTAATTTTGGTCCCACAACAAAATCAGCTAATTGCCTAATAGCCCAACATATACATAAACTCTCGAGTTCAGCAGCTGAAAATTTAGTATGAGGATGTGATAGACACATTGAAATAAATGATATTGGATGAACTTTTCCATCATCCCCTTTCTGTTATAATTAGGGTTCAAACGGGACCAGTTTTTCGGACCGGGACCGGGACTGGGACCAGAAATTTTCTAATGTCGGGACCGGGACCGGGACCGGGACTGGGGGGTCGGGACCGGGACCGGGACCGGGACTGGCTTTTTTCAATTGTCGGGACCGGGACCGGGACCGGGACTGGGGGGTCGGGACCGGGACTGGGATTTGCCAAACCAGGTACCGGCACCGCGGTATTGTTTGAACCTTATTGGTATGTAATATTCAGCCAATGTTGTTCCACACACCTCCACTGTTTGAAGGACCACTCTCAATGTATTAGCCTTTTTTTATAACATTATTCAAGCAGTATTCCATTGCCATCTTTACTTGAAGTTGTGAATATATGATGAAACGCAATGTACGCAGGATTTTTTTGGGAGGGGGGCGGCGCCAGTTGTAGGGGCCAACGCCATGCCAGTATTGGCACTGGTGTTGGCGCCAACGTCTACAATATAGGTATCATTATATACCTATATTTCGTACTAGAATCATGTTGGGGGCTTTTCTAACGCTGTCACATTATGGAAAAATACATAGTAATCATTGGCTGGGTATTTGCGCGCTTGCGCGCAAACATTTTTTAGATGTTCCTACAAAATCGCTTATGAAAAGTGCCATTTCTGGCAAATTTTTTTGAAAAATACGTTTTTTCCATCCCTTGTCGGGACCGCTATAAAATTCCGGGACCGGGACCGGGACCGGGACTGGGTGGTCGGGACCGGGACCAGGACCGGGACTGGCTTTTTTAAATTGTCGGGACCGGGACCGGGACCGGGACTGGGGTGTCGGGACCGGGACCGGGACCGGGACCGCCCCAGTCCCGACTTTTTGCCGAACCATGTACCAGGACCGCGGTCCCGTTTGAACCCTAGTTATAATACAGCACCTAACCCAACAGAACTAGCATCGCATTCCAAGATAAAACCTCCGCCATCATGATAATTGGGATGGACGATTATTTCCGTAAGGTAAAAAAAGCACCATTCAGAGTATCATTTCTGGTGCTAGAAACTCTCCTTGAACTTTGCTTCGGAATATGTTTCACGATGTCAATAGTGATCGCTGGTTTTTGAGCGCTGTTTGCTACTTCTAGATGGCATCAGAGTTTCGCGGAGTAATCGAGTGAGGATTTGTCAAGTGAACTTTATGTCGAACCTCTCGATCACGCGTGATACATCATTTAAATATTTGTCAACAGAGAAGTTATCTCAACGCCGGCATCTCAGATGCAACACATTCCCCCCCACACCCCTTTCTAGAGAAGAATGTGTTCCGTCTCAGCTTATCACTACTCTCCAAGCAAATCGTCAACATCCGAATCTTCCATCACGTTTTCCCCAGGAGGCTTAGTCTGATTCACAACCAGAGCCTCGGCTTCAAGGAGACAATCCTGAAGATCCTGAAGGCGCTCCATCTGAGCCTGAATGGTGAGGCGCGCCTGATCCAACTGGTGGCGGTAGTCGTCCCACTCTAACTGCGTCAAACTGAGGTTGTTTTCGGTAGTGCTGAGTGTCTCCTGGGTAGTGCTGAGCTGCTCCTGAGTTGTGTTGATCTTGTTCTGAGCCGCAGTGCACCTTTCTGTGAGGGCAGCGTTGACAGTGCGCAGATCTCTGACATCCTTGAGCATCAATGCCTGCATGGCATTTTTCTCGTTGTCATCTTTGACTTTCTGAATCTGCTCTTTCTGATGTTTCTCGCGAATTTTCTCCAGGTCCTTCTGATATTCATTCTTCAGCTGAGTGACCTCTCTGACATGCTTTTCCTTCAGTCTGCTGACCTCTTTTTTGAAATTGGCCTCCTTAGACTCAAAACGAATGCACAAACTATCGCTTTCAGAGCGCAGAACCACGATAGTTTTACGCAGCTCTTCAGCATTGTCCTGAGAGAGTGTTCAGTTGACTTGCACAAATGAAAGAAAATAAAATGGCAATCCGCAATTGAGAACCAGTCGAAATGTTGATGTAAATACCAGTATTCAAAACAAAACCGATCTGCCCTTGCCAATCAGGAAAAATAAAACGAGTGTGCACTGTAAAAAATTGAGATTTTGGAATTGTATCTATCATCTTTCCCCCTCTCCCGATGAAAAATGCAATGGCCAACGTGAAAAACGGATGCCGGACGGGTAACATGCTCGCCATAAGGCAATTGCTGCACGCTGGGAACGAGATGAGGAGTCACACGCTGACCATTGTTGACAAAAACTGGTGGCTGCCTATCCAACCGGCTGGGCACTGCAAGTCTGTCCAAAGGGTTCATAATGAATTTCGTCAATTTTATGCAACAGAGAACTGAACCTGTATGAGGTTTTTCAGTGCACAGGAGGGAAATAAATATGGGAAAAGCGGAAACAAGTGATGTGCGCTGTGTAGAAATGAAAGTGAAAAGTGGCAAAAAATTACAAAAAATGATGACAAATGTGTGGAAATATTCACAAAATATGATGTTGAGAAAACGAAGGTAATTTCCACAGGAAGCGACTGGGAACTGTGAAGAGCTCGTTGTCCTGATCGCGAAGCATGGGGTTGATACCGTTGAATGAGTCAACTAAAAATGGGCCATCAAATTTAGGAGAATTTTTGTCAACGGCTGATGAGATAGCGGGAAAATGCATCAATGGCGACAATAATTTTGTGGAGAGATATGTTGTCATAGTGCATGGAATCAACATGGAAAACTTCGAATGGCTGAGTAGGCGTTTCCACATTACCTAGAGGAGCGGAATGAACTCTATGCGACTTGATCTGCATGCAATCGGAACATGACTGACAAAAATGCAAAATATTGTCTTTCATACCAGGCCACGCAAAATATTGGCAAAGCAAATGCAAAGTGCGAGATTGACTGCCATGACTTGCATAAACACCTAAGTGCACCTGAACCAAGCATGTGTGTCGCCAAGATTGCGGTGGCCAAATAGCAAGATGATTTGATGAAACTGGTGCCCGAAAATACAACACATCGTCAATCAGGAATGCGGACTCAATACACTTCGGATCACTTTGTAAACAGGAAATGATATCCGACAGCTCATGGTCGGCATGTTGAATTTCTCGCCAGTCAATGTCTGCATGCAAAAAGGTAATGGGTTCTGAATGTCTTGCAGCACAAGCTCGCGGAGAGACATCATCACCATCAACGAGGGCGGTGGGGACATCCAATTCAGAGGAACTGAACTCCGGCTCATCAATCGGATTACGTGACAAAGCATCGGCCACTGAATTGTGGATCCCAGGACGATGAACAAAGCGAGAAACTTTCCCGGCAATGAACATTGCCCAACGTTCAAGTTTAGTACAGGATGGTGAACGAAGCGCTTGTTGAATGCCGGAGTTATCAGTGATGACAGTAACTTTCTGACCGTCAAGATAATCGGTAAAACGGCACAGTGCCCAACAGATACAGAGTGCTTCCAGTGAAGCCGCAGAATACGACATGTGAGGATGAGAGAGGCGTTTTGAAATGAAAGAAATAGGATTAATTTTGTTGTCAGGGCCATACTGAGACAACACCGCTCCAAGGCCGACAATACTGGCATCAGTCTCGAGAATGAAACCACGTGGATCATTGAAAACAGGGTGAACAAGAACTGGAGCAGTGGACAAAGCATATTTCAACGTATCCCATGACATAAGCATTTCCTCAGTCCATTCAAAAGGAGTGTTACCATGTTTAGGTATCGGTCCTTTGAGAACAGCGTAAAGGGGTGCAGAAATGCGGCTGAACGACGGGATAAAGTGAGAATAATAAACACATTTACCAAGGAAACGTCTCAAATCCTGTTTCGTATGAACTTTTGGTTGTTCAAGAACGGCACGGAAACGAGATGGCGCAGGAGTGATTCCGGAAGCAGAAACGTGGTGGCCCAAATATTTCAATTCGGCTGCGAAAAAGGTACATTTTGCTGGTTGAATTTTCAAGTTAGCCCACCGCAAACGTGATAGAAGACGACGTAAGTGGGAAAAATGCTCAGAAACAGAATCACTGGTGCACAAAATATCGTCGATATACGCGCGAACCCAAGGGCATGCGGGTTTTTCATTCAACCCTGACAAAATTAAGGACATGAGCCTCTGGAAAGTGGCGCCCACGTTTACGGTACCAAACGGCATGCGCGTGTAGCGGAACTGTCCGAGGCTACAGACGAAAGACACGTTCCTTGGTGGCTTCGTCGCCCAGCGGGACGTTATAATATCCATGTCTAATGTCCAAAGCCGTGAAAACACATCGGCCAGCAAATTCTGACAACAATTCGGCGATTCTAGGCAGCGATTAAGAATCAATTTTGGTCATCAAGTTGACGGCTTTGAAGTCGACACAAAATCTGAAATCCGACTCACCTTTTGAGGCAATTGTGATTGGAGAAGCCCAAGCCCCATTCAAGGGCTCTATAATACCCTCTCTCAACATTGAATGGATTGTCTTTGGAATAAAATCTCTTTTGGCACGAGCTTCATAACAAGCGGCCTGTTTAATTGGGGGTTGTTTTGGATCTGTGACGATATAATGTGAAACGAGAGGCGTTTTGCCAACATCATAATCATGGCAACTGAAAACATCATGGAATTCGAGTATCAATTTGAAGAAAACAGAGGATTCTTCAGGTGATAGCGGAATTGGCTTGTCGACTTTCAAGCGAGCCCAAATATAATCGGCTCTTTCACGGGTGGTGGTCGGGACCGGTTCAGATGGTGGAGGTTGTACCGAATCAGGCGGTTGCGGTAGCTGAATTGCCCCAAAACAGGGCGCACTCCCCACTGAACTTTCAACACCAAAAGGATGAGAAAAATCAGTTTGTCAAAATAATGAAGAAAAAGAAGAACCCGGAACGAACAAATCAGAATTTCGGAAAACCTCACATGACGCAAAAACGTGGCCAACAGGTAATGAAATTGTATAATCATTGGCATTGTATAGCTGCAATGCATAGTGAGGTGAAGATGATAATGGCACTAATGTATTATACATGCTGATACCAGAAAATGGCAAGTTTGTATTTGAGATGATCGCAGAAGAGTTTTTCCAAACACATTGAGGAACACCAGGAGGACACGGTGGCACAACCAAAGGCACTGCAACACAACCCTTAGCAGGCACAAAGACCGATTTTTGAGAAGAAATCATGTGCGAAAATATAGATTTGAAATTCGTTTCATTACGAGCAACAGACTTTGTCAAATCGACATCATCGGGAATGTCTGCAGAACACTGACTCTCAAGTAACAACGGCACCAACCACAACAACTTGAGAAAAGTCATAATATCAGTACCGATCAAAATGTCTGAAAGCATGTCTGGATTATTGTTGATGAGAAACGTTGCCTCAACCTTTCTGCGGACACGGTCGATAGGAGACAAATGATCAACTTTTAAAACAATTTGCGACAGTTCTCCGGGGTTAGTTTTACCATTGACTGTGTCAAGAGACAATGACGACTTGACGAGCGCTGAAGACAAATCCAATCCTGCCTGCTGTGCAATTTGCTGCAGCAGTGACAAAGGCATAATGGAATGAGTACACCCACTGTCAACTAGTGCTCAACAAGGGACACCTTCAATATTTATAGTGCAAAAAACTAGTGGCCCGTTAACATTTTTCAGGCGTACACAAAGCCGTTGATTTTGACCCACAATAGTCATTGCCGAAAAACCATTTTCATGAGAAATAACACCACAGTCACGCTGATCACTAATGGAATTCAGTAAAGGCCCTGAAACAGGAGAGCAAACACTATGTGTAACATCTTTAAACATTGTATCGCTTTCACTCGGCGGCGTGAGTGTCAGTTTGCTGTGCGCCATCACCACCAAAGGCGTCCTCAAAGAATTTTCCCACGAGTGAGTGCGCATGCTCTGGGAAAAATGTGAATTTAACTTATCAGTAATTTTACGTACGTAGCTTATACGATTAACTTTACCTGGATCATCCGTGAATAGCTGAGCAATGCGATGGTGGAATTCAGTCACCAATGGAGTACACAGGTCAAGGTCTGACTCATCAGCGTCGGAGGGTGTATGGCAAAGATCATCAAACACAATATCACCAGAATTAACATCATCAACGTGGCCCGCCTTAGCGGTCACAGGTGGGCGGAGGGCAGAGGGTCCGTTGTGAGTATTTGGAGGACCGAAATGACAGACTTGGCCAAAACCCTCAGATTTGTCCAACGAGACAAGCGGCGCCTTATTCGCCGTATCTGGCGACTGAGAGAGAACTTTATTCAAGCGGCACTGGCTGCTGCGATGACCGTAGTGACCAGGGCGCTGACACCAGGGGTCGCTTGGGTTTGTCGACTGCAACATTTGGCGCAAAGTTCCACGTGGAGAATTGCGCGCTGGGGCTGCACATTCAACGGCCTTGGTGACAAATTTGGAAAAATACTCATCGACAATGCGAATAGATTGAGCCAACGGAATTTTCTGCAATTGAAACTTTTTCTTGAAATTTGTCATGACATATTTGTCGAAACGCGACGAATCATAGCGAGACCACAACTTCACTGCCACAATTCCTTCAATGCACTCCCGAGAATGTCCTACGCTTGATTTCAAAGCGGATGGCATTTTTGAAAGCAAACGTAAATAAAAATTGACCATGGATTCGGTCTTACCCATTGCCACATTATCCCACTCAATGGAGATGTAGCGGCGCGACTGTTCTTTGAACACCTGTGACAGAGACTGTAAAACAACAGCATGGTCAGACAAATCAGCCGGCTTGAACAGTGTCGTGAGAACGCGGAAGGCATCGCCGGAAAGTTTCACGGAAAAAATGTCACTCCAGAACAACGGAACAACGCATGCATCGACAATTGAGTTGGCGGCCATCATGACCTGCCGCTCCCACTCAGAAAACGAAATGACATCTCCTTTACCTTTAAACGTGGGAATTTTATCCATAACATGTGGTTTAATAATCATCCAATCGCGTAACGCATATGACATAGTCGACTTTTTGGTGACTTGAGTATGGTTCAAATGATGAGATTTCCATGGGTCAGTTGACTCAGTGAACACTTCAACCTCTGGCACCAGATCGAGAATGGGTTTATCGACATGTTTTATATGCTCTGCAGAGTTGTCCGGCGCAGGCGACACGCTAATTGGCGCAGAAACAGGCTCGGACATGACCGGTGAGACTGCAGTTTCCGGTGCAACTACAGCCTCTGGTGCGACTGCATTTGCAATTGTACGTGCGAGAGTGTGCGCGGGTGTGTCAACAGTATTCGACTGCAGACGAGTTTCCAAATCTGAAATGCCAGTAGTGAGCTGCTGGATGAGAGAAACGATAGTATTCGATTCAGCGGCTGACACAGTGGCCTGCATTGGCGGAAGCGAATCGTCACTGGAGGGCACCAAGGGGGCCTCCATGACGTAATGGTTCCCAGTGTAGCAATCAACAAATGCTACCTCAGAGTGAAATACGCCAGTGGGACAAACATCAGTAGACACCAAGAATGACTGACGCGGGTGAGGACTCAAATTGTCAACCTGTGGAATGAAATCACAAACATAGCGCGAAAACGGCGCCAACAATTCAGTCGGGGTTGCGACCTCAGCAAATGTAGGTTGCGACGGGAATGTAGAATGTGAACCCTGAACTAAACGAGTGGGCGGCAACACAAAACTTGGAAGAGGTAGAGAATGAGAAGGGCGAGCAGTAGGAGAAGCGACAGCAGTGGCCACAGGTGAGGAGCGAGTTGAACCATCGAGAACCTGTGTGGCAGGGCACCAAAAAATGCTGCTCGGAATGTGGCGGGCTGGATTCCAAGCTGCCCACAAAGCGGCATCCTGTCGCTGGCGCTCTTCTGCGCAAAATGGATGCAAAGATGAGACCTGATTGACAGGATGACTGCGAGTATGGCGCGTCTGACGGCCACCGGGCGTCCGCTGGGGGTTCGACATGACACACAGAATAAGCGACAGCTGCAGAAGCGAACGCCAAGCTAACTCTGACCGAGAAACGACCTCACACCCCTGGGAAGAAAAAAGTCATCCACCAAATTTTGAGCGCTGTTTGCTACTTCTAGATGGCATCAGAGTTTCGCGGAGTATTCGAGTGAGGATTTGTCAAGTGAACTTTATGTCGAACCTCTCGATCACGCGTGATACATCATTTAAATATTTGTCAACAGAGAAGTTATCTCAACGCCGGCATCTCAGATGCAACACTGGTGCCCCAGATTGGGGCATGTGGGTTATTGTACGAGTCAGTGTCAGTTAAATCAAAGGGAAAGTGGAATTATGCCACCTTCTTATTTACCACCCACAAATAAATCAGATGGTTTTGGTCAGGTGCGCCGTTTTGTCCCAGCGACAACACATAATTTGACTTTGCAAAAACAACATGTAGTTGCGAAAGCAGCATGTGAAACAGAGTTTTCTTCTGCAGTTTCTGAAAATGAAAATGGGGTGTCGACAACCGAATCTCAAGATATTGATCCAGATGAGAATAACCACAATGACTACTGCACGGAATTCCGCCATCAATTGGTGGAGATGTTTGAACAGAGCCCTGGTCAGTTTGACCAGTGGTCAATGTCTCCGAATGTTAAGAAATATTTTCCAATGGTGCAGACATGTACCATGCTGATTTTTTCGCAGAGGTGTTTGAATGCCAGTCCTCAAATGGAGAGTGATTTGAAACCCTCTGAAAACGTGTATGTGCCTTTAACTACTAGTTATGACAAAGATTTTGTGATGTTTGATGGTGATTCAGCTGGTTTATGTGCAGTATCAGTTGTGGGAAAAACAATCTCTGTGTATTCATGTTGCACCTTTTAATGGACTGCAAGTTCAGGCACAAGTAAAAATAGAAAGTGTTCCTTGCCGTGTGTTATTGACTCAGGTTGCACACATACAATTATGACTTTGAAATTTCTGAAACAATTAGGTGAAAATTAAATCATGATTTAACACAACATTTACAGCAATCAACCTGTCAATGCATTTTTCTCAACAGCGACACTTTCTTTCACTTGAACTGGCATTTTGGAAAGTAAACGTAGATAAAAATCTACAAAGTTTTCACCCCTTGTCATAGCAGCATTATCCCACTCGATAGCCATGTAATTTTTGCTCTGGTCTCGAAAAACTTGTGACGAATCCACCATTACTTTTTTGTGATCTGACAGCCCCTCCAGTTCAAATAAAGACGTCAATACATTGAACGCCATCCCTGCAAATTTTGTAGCAAACACTTCCTGCCAAAATTGTGGCAGTGAAGTTGGAGATGGAACAGAATGTGCATCCATATTCACCAATTTGAACCACACTGAAAATTACAAATTGTCAGTTTTCCTCTTGAAAATAGGTATTTTGTCAAGTATGTGTGGCTTCATCATAAGCCAATACTGTAAAGTATCCACAGAGCTTGGAGTTGCAAATGCTTATGGCAAAGCACCCATTTTTTTAACAACCAAACATCCATGGGGTCACCCTTGTCTGATGCATTGGTGCCGAGTTTTGAATTGGAACGCGAGAAATAGCAGGAGGTGTGTTCAATGTCATAGACAAAAGTTTCTCTTCAAATTTGACAAACAAGCCCGCACATCACTCAACAATGTGTTTTCAGTTGGAACATTATCCCATAAGGGAATCAATGCAGAAACGTGGCTGCCCATAGGCACCAAAAAAGAATCAATGTGGTTCAGATATTCACCCGCTTTTACCAAAAAACAAGGCAACACTGGCGGGGTGTTGTTCACAATAGAAAATTTAGTGACTGTAGATTTTAGGAACGGAACAGCATAATAGGCATAACGCGTCAAACAATCCAAAATATTTTCATACACAATTGTGCCCTGCCTTGATTCAGAACCGTCTGTGGAATTGTCACTGACAGTTGAGGCGTCTAATTCTAAAAATCGACAAGTCCACAAAATGTGATTTTGAGTAAATCACATTTTAAGTTTCAGATCCAATTTGTGGTCTGTGCAGTGTGTCCAATGTGGCTCTCCCATGCTTTATGTGATGAAGCCACCGAAGTCAGCGTCTTCTACCACCGAATCCGGCTACTCCAAGACCGTCGTGAGAAACGGCCTTTAGAGTTGTTGATTTCCCATTGTAGCCAAACGTCCACTTGTCGACAGCCAAGTTGAGTTTATTTTGTGGTTGCGTGTTGAAAGGGGGTTTTGAGATTGTTTCAGGTACTTTATTTCAATCAGATACAGCTTGAATACAAAAGTGCAAAGCCTAGCGAGCTTCCTAGTCGAAGTTTCTATCGCTAGCTTATTTTCTGTGTCGGGACTGGGGTCATAAGACTGAAGTAAAAACTTCCAAAGTAGCTAAGACACGGAAATTATGTATAAAACATGACTACAGTAATTTCCTAAATTCAAATGACCAAATAAAGCATAAATGCAATAATAAAATATATCTAGCCAAAACAGTTGGCTTATTCTATGCGTGCACACATTCAAATAATTATGGTAAAGAAATACCAGGTACAAATTGGGCTAATAGAAAAACTATTAATCTTGAGAGGCGCGAAGTCGGCAAACTTGGCCGATTTACTAATTTGCTTCAATTTGTCAGAAAACATTGACGCACATTGGAACTAATATAATAGGGTTTGGAAATTGTAAATAGTAGTGCAAATGTTCCTAATGATGTAATGGAATATTCAATACAATAATAATAATAATCACTTCCTGGAAACGTATGTTAAATAACTGGTAAACTAGGACTTATTCGAGGTAAATGGGTGTATTAATTGAGCAGGGTTCATAATATAACTGTGATATAATTTGAGCAGGGTATTTACTATAAATGTCAAAGTAAATATAAATATAAGGTAGTAAGCAGGGTTATAATAATTATGCCTACGCAAAGGGCTTGTTTATCTACGTACAGTAAATGCTAGTCACACACAGGGCACCATTTCTCTATTAGGACGCTGGCCTAGATAAATACGTGACACATAAATATTTCTAAGATTTGACTTTATCAACTTACAAGTAAACCATGTAAATGTATATATAATAATGATCAGAAAATTACGGCGAGTTGAATGAGCCTAATTTCATGTTAATACACCTAATAATAACTTATTTGACCTTTAAACCTAAATATTCTACATAAACATATCAATAACTCATAATACACTTTCCTAATTGAATATTCTCCATGGATAAATAATATAGTGCAGGAAATATAATTTGCGTGGTAAATTAATATAGTGCATGAAATGTAAAATAGTGAAAATAGGTAAATGGACAAATATGAGCCTAATTATCAAATCTCTGTATTTCTTTATCCATCCATTTTGCCATGGTCAGCACACTTTACATTAAGTTCCATATGTTGACAATAAAGTGTCAAATTTTCAACCCCTGCTCTCAACGTATATGTGAATAATGGGGTGTCCAGAAAATGCCATTTGGATATTTGCAAGAAATCAGCAGCAAAATCCAGTAAACAAAAGTGGACTTGTCGACTTCTTGCTGCAAACACCTTCAAGCTTGTCAACTTCTTGCTTTAAACCATGTGGACTTGTCAACTTTTTGCACTTGCAAACATTTGATTTAAAAGCACCTGGAAGTTGCGCCATTTTTATGGAGTCACGCTATCGACTCCAAAATTGTGCCATTTCCATGGTGTTGGCGCCATTTTCATGGAGTGGTGCTAATGACTCCAAAGTAGCACCATTTCCATGGCATTGGCACAATTTTTATCAAAAAAAATATTAAATTTTTTTTGCAACTTTTTTTATAATTTTTTTTTCAAAATTTTTTATTTTATTTTTTATACATTTTTTTCCAATTTTTTTTTGGCTAGTTACACAGGTCCCGGCCGGGGACCGGGACCCGGCAAAAAATAAAAAAATACAAAAATTAAAAATTGGCGTGTATAGGTTGTTTGCATGTTAATTAGGTGAATCATCACCAAATTAGCATGCACAAAATTTTTGCAAGACGGTTACACCTGCCAATGCATATTTTTTTGGGCAGGTGTATAAAATGTTGCTATTCAACTCAAATTTGGCATGCGTGTACTCCTTCGTTTAGTGAGTACGCATGCCAAAATTTAGCTCCGGGCGGTTACCGGGTTTTTTTAAATTTATACTTTAATTTTTTTCGATCACTATATTTTTGTATAGCGATCGAAATTTTGCCGGGGTCCGGTCCCCGGCAATTTTGAAATGGCCCCGACCGGGGTCAAACGTCCCCGGTGAGGAACTTTTTTTTTCAGTAAACAAATGATTTTGGTCCCCGACCGGGGTCGTTTGGCCCCGGTACCACACAAAAATTTGTGGTACTTTTTGGGACTTTGTGGTAATAGTCCCCGGTCAGGGCCAAACGACCCCGATGAGAAAAAATATTTTTTCAGTAAGTATTTTTTGTAATTTCACTGAAATATGCATAGTGGGGCTGAAAAGTCCCTGGACAGTGCTCGCCATTCGCGCTAGGGGTAAGCTGCAGTCATAAAATTCTAAAACGTTTACATATCAGGTGTTTTGAGTTTTCACCCAAAGTTTCACCCCTCTAGCTCCACCCACTGCGGAACTGTGGGGGTTACAATTTCGGTCATTGTACTGATGTACACATGGTGCTCTATCTCAACGCTGCTTTAAGTTGTGATCATGAAACTTTGGCCAGTGTAAGCCAGTGTGTTGGCAATGTGCTGATAGTATTCAACACTTTCATCAACATCATTGCTATTAAGGTAACGTTAATATGCAAATCAGGGTGATGTGCAAGAAACATGTGAACTGTGATGGATGTTTTGGTGATCATCTGAGATCATGTTGTATTGCAGTGATTTTAATGTTGTTTTGAAATGTGCAGTAAATAATTATAAACATTAAATTTCATTTGTGTTGTGACCAAATATTTTTGGTTGCTCAAATGATCCCCCAGTCCTGAGATTAGGGCGTCTATTCAAGGTGTTCATTTTGTATGCCTTATCTGGACATTGATTTTGAAGCTTAATAAGGTGGTCATTATGGGCTGTTTATGAGCGGTTGACGATTAAAATGATCAGGACAGCATGCAGATTCAATTTTTGTGGTCGGATTAGTGATGTGTAAATTTCATATGCTGATTTGGTCCAGTTGAATGAAAACGCATGCAATTTCAGAACTCAATATCTCAGCTATTTCTCAGCCGATTTTCACCAATAAACACTTAAAATGATCAGAATCACCTGGAGCTTCCATACTTATGTTCTGATTATCAGCTGCCACTCCTAGACCCTGTAAAAGACCCTGAAAAGTGTCAACGACCCTGTAAAATATCATGTGTCATGTAAAATACCATGTAAAGTGTCATGTGTATCCAAATCTTATTTTATCATATCCAAATCTTATGTTTTTTGTATCCAAATCTTACTTTACACATAAGATTTGGATACAAAAACATAAGATTGGGATATAATAAAATAAGATTTGGATACACATGACACTTTACAGGGTATTTTACATAATACATGACATTTTACAGGGTCTGTGACACTTTTCAGGGTCTTTTACAGGGTATTTTACATGATACATGACATTTTACAGGGTCTTTGACACTTTTCAGGGTCTTTTACAGGGTCTTTTACATGACACATGACATTTGACAGGGTCTTTGACACTTAACAGGTTCTTTTATAGGGTCTGGGAGTGCCCCCAGCATGTGGTCTATGCCCTTTCTAGTTTACACACTATTATTATTCTGCATATGGCCTGCAACAACATCTTCTGATCTCCAAATGATCGAGATTGTGATTTATGATGATCTGTGGTGCACAGCAATAATTACTTTGAATGGCTATGTCAGTGACAGATTGTTGTTAGAATTGTTTTTCACAATGGGGTATTTATTGTGGCATAAACTGTATTTTCCAATGGGACACATTTCTCAATTGAAAAAAGTTCACATTGATGCGATTGAGTAGTCAATGTTTGATTACTGTATTTCCTCAATTACCCCCGTGGGGTGATTGTTTCATAGTGGTCCCGAGAGGGGGGGGGGTTAAACAAGGGGGGGTATTTTGAGGGGGGTTATTATTTTGGCAGAAATTTTTTCAAATCCTAGTACAAAATCGTCGTTTGTGATGTACACTGGGGTAGAAAAATGCATCAATAACTGACATTTATAGACTCCTGTAGACTAATAGTAGTATGTAGATGGTATAAACACTGTTCTAACGTGATTACGACATTGTTTCAACGTGTGTTCTGCACTACGCAGAACACAAACTGCAGTATTTGTCATGTACGTTCTCTTTATACTCAATCTGGGGGGTATTTCAAAGGGGGGGGTGATTGTTTCATAGTGGTCTCAAGATAGGGAGGGGGGGTCAAACGAGGGGGGAGGGGTATTTCGAGGGGGGGGGGGGGGTCACGAAAATACGGTAATCAAGTGGAGCATTTGATGTTTGCATGTGTTTTACTCTGCTGCAACACATGGTTTCTGCATGGTAGTTTTAGAAAGTGCAGAAAACTCCTAACTTACATGTTTCATTGTCAAAATTGAAACAGCTACTCAATTGAGCCCTCAATAAATTCCACTTTGAATACCCCCACCCCCACTTGAAAAACTGAACATTGAAAAACCTCCCTCTAAATAACTCCTCTATAAAGTTGGCCTTGAATGATGATGTAAAAAGCGCCAGACTTTTGGCACTAAGCGCCAAAAGCGCCATGGCACTTTTCAAGGCGCCAAAAGTGCCATGGCACTTTTCAAGAACACGGTGCCAAGCGCCAATGGTGCCAAAGGATGTTGGCGCCAAGTGCCAATGGCGCCAGCGCCAAAAAATTTTGCTGCTCCACAAGTGCAGCAATGCTAATGCAGTGCTATTTACTTGTGTAAGATGCAAGATTATGCCTAATTGAGTCAAGTTTTCTTCTTTTTGTGATGTTATTTTACAGCTGAGAGTTCCGGTTGACAATGGCAAGCCATCGTGGAAAAAAGTGCTTCAATTTGTATAGATAATGTCATGTGTCACATAAAAGACTCTGTTTAGTGTCAAATGTCATGTAAAATACCCTTTAAATTAAAGTGTCATGTTTATCTAAATCCTATTTTATAGTAAACTCGACGGACATTATAGAAGTCAATGGTCTAAGGAATTTTCGTACAACTGCGTATATTCTTAGTTGGCACACGTCCAAGTTACCGTTTGCGAGAATGTTACCAAGTATGAAAGACGCCGGATCTCCGTCAGCGTCAACAAAAATGGCTGCGGAATGCGATTAAGCGACCGCAATTGGTCGCTAATGGCAGCCCACACACGAGTTGACACTTGTGTTGACTTCATTGCATCCTGCGGTCATTATCGTTGACGCGAACGGAAATCATGTGTCTTTTACTTTGTTCGTATAAAACGCAACAGTAACTTGGACGCAGCGGTAAGTTCACACGTAATTTTTTGAATGAATTTATCGGGACTGCGACGATAAGATCTTACCTAAGACCTAACAATCCGACTTTCTATAATGATTTGTCTATCAAATTCACATCGTTCTCGCAAATAAAGTAGGATTGAATCAAATTTATCGTGAACCGAATGGAATCCGTCCATTCAAGTTCGAATTAAAAAACATTCGTCATTGGTAACGAAGGGCCGAATCGCTGATTCGTTTCATGTCCGCCAAGTTTATCCAAAACTAATGTTTTTGTATCCAAATCTTACTCTTTTACATAAGATTTGGATACAAGAACAGAGGGTTTGGATATGATAAAATGAGATTTGGATATGATAAAATAAGATTTGCATACACATGACACTTCACAAGGTTTTTTACATGATATTTAACACTTAGCATGGTTTTTACATGACACCTGATTACGGTTGGTTGTATAAAAATTATTTGTGTACAAATTGTATAAAAATTGTATTTTATATTAATTTTCTTCTTGTTTCATTTTATTTTATTTTATTCCTCAATTTTCCATTTTATTTTTATTTTATTTTTTTTTTTTCTGAGATTTTGCCAACCATGCACCTGACATTTTACAGGGTCTTTTACACTTTACAGGGTCTGTTACAGGGTCTGGGACTGGCACCAGGTACATTGCATATAAACATATAATATCGACAATAAAACTTGATTGTCAACACAACACAACACCATGCATTTGAACATCTCTCATCTGCCCATTATTTGGGAAAGTGTTGAATATCCTTGCAATTGCATGAACATGTATACCGTATTTCCTCGAAATACCCCTGGGGGGTGATTGTTTCATAGTGGTCCCGAGAGGGGGGGGGGGGTTAAACGAGGGGGGGTATTTCGAGGGGGGGGTTATTACTTCGCCAGAAATGTTTTCAAATCCTAGTACAAAATCATCGTTTGTGATGCACACTGGGTAGAAAAATGCATCAATAACTGACATGTATAGACTCCTGTAGACTAATAGTAGTACGTAGATGGTATAAACACTGTTCTAACGTGATTACAACATTGTTTAACGTTTGTTCTGCACTACGCAGTACACAAACTGCAGTATTTGTCATGTACGTTCTCTTTACACTCAATCTGGGGGGGTATTTCGAGGGGGGGGGGGGGGTGATTGTTTCATAGTGGTCTGGAGAGGGGGGGTCAACGAGGGGGGGTATTTCAAGGAAATACAGTACAAAATAAGCAGTAGAGGGTTTGTTCTTCCTGAATACACTTACAGTAACACATTTACTTCTGTAAATCAAGCACACAAAATCTTTTCACATAAAATAGTGATATATTTTTTGAACTCCTTGGCGCTTATTTGGTGCTTTTTAAAATGCTAGCGCCAAGCATCAATGTGCCATGGCATCATAGCGCCAAGCACCAAAAGCACCATGGCGCTTTTTTGTAACACAGCACCAAGTGCCAATGGCGCCACAGCAAAAAGGTGGCAAGCGCCAGAAGCGCCATGTCGCTTTTTGCTTTGGCGCTAGTGCCAGGCGCCAGTGTCATGACGCTTTTACATCACTAGCTTTGAATAGCACCCCTTGAATAAATCCCTCCTCATTGAGTAATTCCTTGCTTGAGTAAGATGTGATTGAGATTGATTAGTCCTAGGTTGGTAAATTTTGTGCACAATTCCTGCGTGGTACTTGCAGACAGTGCAAAGAAGTTGTAACTTACATCTCTCTTTGCCAAATTGATAGAGCTACTGTATTTACTTCATTTTATCCCTCTCTAACTCCCCCTGTTAGTTGAGTGTAGAAAAAATAAAAAATACCTGCTCCCTCTAAAAAACCCCACTCCCTAGTAAAACTCTTCTCCGATTGATGTCTGAAAAGATCCATGGGATAAAATATGTTATGTTTGTTTTCTTTTAAGTCATATATTCTTTTGTCTGTATGTAAAGAGAACGTACATGACAAATACTGCAGTTTGTGTTCTGTGTAGTGCAGAACAAACGTTTAAACAATGTTGTAATCACGTTAGAACAG
>CAXIWS010000434.1:0-11927 GCA_964036195.1 Sphaerolaimus hirsutus
ATCAAGCACGCAAATCTTTTCACATAAAATAGTGATATATTTTTTGAACTGCTTGACGCTAGCATTTTAAAAAGCACCAAATAAGTGCCAAGGAGTTCAAAAAATATATCACTATTTTATGTGAAAAGATTTTGTGTGCTTGATTTACAGAAGTAAATGTGTTACTGTAAGTGTATTCAGGAAGAACAAACCCTCTACTGCTTATTTTGTACCGTATTTCCTTGAAATACCCCCCTGTTGACCCCCCCTCTCGAGACCACTATGAAACAATCACCCCCCCCCCCTCAAAATACCCCCCCCCAGATTGAGTGTAAAGAGAACGTACATGACAAATACTGCAGTTTGTGTACTGCATAGGGTGTCAACTTTCCGTTTTCCGTTTTCCGTTTCCGCTTTCCGCAGGCAAATTTTTTTCCGTTTCCGTTTTCCGGCTGCTAAATTTTTTTTCCGTTACATTTCCGTTTTCCAGCTCATTTTCCGTTTTCCTGCTAAAATTTCAATTTTTCTGCCTTTTTTCCGTTTTCCGGCTCAATTGTCTGTTTTTCCATTTTTTTCCATTTTCTGACTAAATTCTCTGTTTTCTGTTTCAGCCAAACTGATAAACATGCATGCAGGTTCTCAATTATGTGGATGGTTCTATTTCTAGCAAGATTTCTGCAAATTTTTTGATTTCTGGATAAATTTCTGCAATTTTTTTTCCGTTTCCGGCAAAATTTCAGCATATTTTTTCCGTTTCCATTTCCGTTTTCCGGCAAGTGTAAAATTTTTTCTGTTTCCGTTTCCATTTTCCGCCAAAAAGTTTTTGTTGACACCCTAGTACTGCGTAGTGCAGAACGAACGTTAAAACAATGTTGTAATCACGTTAGAACAGTGTTTATACCATCTACGTACTACTATTAGTCTACAGGAGTCTATACATGTCAGTTATTGATGCATTTTTCTACCCAGTGTGCATCACAAATGATGATTTAGTACTAGAATTTGAAAACATTTCTGACGAAGTAATAACCCCCCCCCCCTCGAAATACCCCCCCCTCGTTAAACCCCCCCCCCCCCTCTCGGGACCACTATGAAACAATCACCCCCCGGGGGTATTTCGAGGAAATACGGTATACATGTTCATGCAATTGCAAGGATATTCAACACTTTCCCAAATAATGGGCAGATGAGAGATGTTCAAATGCATGGTGTTGCGTTGTGTTGACAATCAAGTATTATTGTTGATATTATATGTTTATATGCAATGTACCTGGTGCCCGTCCCAGACCCTGTAACAGACCCTGTAAAGTGTAAAAGACCCTGTAAAATGTCAGGTGCATGGTTGGCAAAATCTCAGAAAAAAATAAAAATAAAATAAAAATAAAATGGAAAATAGAAGAATAAAATAAAATAAAATGAAACAAGAAGAAAATTTATATAAAATACAATTTTTATACAATTTGTACACAAATAATTTTTATACAACCAACTGTAATCAGGTGTCATGTAAAAACCATGTTAAGTGTTAAATATCATGTAAAAAACCTTGTGAAGTGTATGCAAATCTTATTTTATCATATCCAAATCTCATTTTATCATATCCAAACCCTCTGTTCTTGTATCCAAATCTTATGTAAAAGAGTAAGATTTGGATACAAAAACATAAGTTTTGGATACTATAAAATAGGATTTAGATAAACATGACACTTTAATTTAAACGGTATTTTACATGACATTTGACACTAAACAGAGTCTTTTATGTGACACATGACATTATCTATACAAATTGAAGCACTTTTTTCCACAATGGCTTGCCATTGTCAACCGGAACTCTCAGCTGTAAAATAACATCACAAAAAGAAGAAAACTTGACTCAATTAGGCATAATCTTGCATCTTACACAAGTAAATAGCACTGCATTAGCATTGCTGCACTTGTGGAGCAGCAAAATTTTTTGGCGCTGGCGCCATTGGCACTTGGTGCCAACATCCTTTGGCACCATTGGCGCTTGGCGCCGTGTTCTTGAAAAGTGCCATGGCGCTTTTGGCGCCTTGAAAAGTGCCATGGTGCTTTTGGCGCTTAGTGCCAAAAGTCTGGCGCTTTTTACATCATCATTCAAGGCCAACTTTATAGAGGAGTTATTTAGAGGGAGGTTTTTCAATGTTCAGTTTTTCAAGTGGGGGTGGGGGTATTCAAAGTGGAATTTATTGAGGGCTCAATTGAGTAGCTGTTTCAATTTTGACAATGAAACATGTAAGTTAGGAGTTTTCTGCACTTTGTAAAACTACCATGCAGAAACCATGTGTTGGAGCAGAGTAAAACACATGCAAACATCAAATGCTCCACTTGATTACCGTATTTTCTCGACCCCCCCCCTCGAAATACCCCTCCCCCCTCGTTTGACCCCCCCTCCCTATCTTGAGACCACTATGAAACAATCACCCCCCCCCCCTTGAAATACCCCCCAGATTGAGTATAAAGAGAACGTACATGACAAATACTGCAGTTTGTGTTCTGCGTAGTGCAGAACACACGTTGAAACAATGTCGTAATCACGTTAGAACAGTGTTTATACCATCTACATACTACTATTAGTCTACAGGAGTCTATACATGTCAGTTATTGATGCATTTTTCTACCCCAGTGTACATCACAAACGACGATTTTGTACTAGGATTTGAAAAAATTTCTGGCAAAATAATAACCCCCCTCAAAATACCCCCCCCCCTTTTTTAACCCCCCCCTCTCGGGACCACTATGAAACAATCACCCCATGGGGGTAATCGAGGAAATACGGTAATCAAACATTGACTACTCAAACGCATCAATGTGAACTTTTTTCAATTGAGAAATATGTCCCATTGGAAAATACAGTTTATACCACAATAAATACCCCATTGTGAAAAACAATTCTAACAACAATCTGTCACCGACATAGCCATTCAAAGTAATTATTGCTGTGCACCACAGATCATCATAAATCACAATCTCGATCATTTGGAGATCAAAAGATGTTGCTGCAGGCCATATGCAGAATAATAATTGTGTGTAAACTAGAAAGGGCATAGACCACATGCTGGGGGCACTCCCAGACCCTATAAAAAAACCTGTAAAGTGTCAAAGACCCTGTCAAATGTCATGTGTCATGTAAAAGACCCTGTAAAAGACCCTGAAAAGTGTCAAAGACCCTGTAAAATGTCATGTATCATGTAAAATACCCTGTAAAAGACCCTGAAAAGTGTCAAAGACCCTGTAAAATGTCATGTATTATGTAAAATACCCTGTAAAGTGTCATGTGTATCCAAATCTTATTTTATCATATCCCAATCTTATGTTTTTTGTATCCAAATCTTATGTGTAAAGTAAGATTTGGATACAAAAACATAAGATTTGGATATGATAAAATAAGATTTGGATACACATGACACTTTACATGGTATTTTACATGACACATGATATTTTACAGGGTCGTTGACACTTTTCAGGGTCTTTTACAGGGTCTAGGAGTGGCAGCTGATAATCAGAACATAAGTATGGAAGCTCCAGGTGATTCTGATCATTTTAAGTGTTCATTGGTGAAAATCGGCTGAGAAATAGCTGAGATATAGAGTTCTGAAATTGCATGCGTTTTCATTCAACTGGACCAAATCAGCATATGAAATTTACACATCACTAATCCGACCACAAAAATTGAATCTGCATGCTGTCCTGATCATTTTAATCGTCAACTGCTCATAAACAGCCCATAATGACCACCTTATTAAGCTTCAAAATCAATGTCCAGATAAAGCATACAAAATGAACACCTTGAATAGACGCCCTAATCTCAGGACTGGGGATTATTTGAGCAACCAAAAATATTTGGTCACAACACAAATGAAATTTAATGTATATAATTATTTACTGCACATTTCAAAACAACATTAAAATCACTGCAATACAACATGATCTCAGATGATCACCAAAACATCCATCACAGTTCACACGTTTCTTGCACATCACCCTGATTTGCATATTAACTTTACCTTAATAGCAATGATGTTGATGAAAGTGTTGAATACTATCAGCACATTGCCAACACACTGGCTTACACTGGCCAAAGTTTCATGATCACAACTTAAAGCAGCGTTGAGATAGAGCACCATGTGTACATCAGTACAATGACCGAAATTGTAACCCCCACAGTTCCGCAGTGGGTGGAGCTAGAGGGGTGAAACTTTGGGTGAAAACTCAAAACACCTGATATGTAAACGTTTTAGAATTTTATGACTGTAGCTTACCCCTAGCGCGAATAGCGAGCACTGTCCGGGGACTTTTCAGCCCGACCATGCATATTTCAGTGAAATTACAAAAAATACTTACTGAAAAAATATTTTTTCTCATCGGGGTCGTTTGGCCCCGACCGGGGACAATTACCACAAAGTCCCAAAAAGTACCACAAATTTTTGTGTGGTACCGGGGCCAAACGACCCCGGTCGGGGACCAAAATCATTTGTTTACTGAAAAAAAAAGTTCCTCACCGGGGACGTTTGACCCCGGTCGGGGCCATTTCAAAATTGCCGGGGACCGGACCCCGGCAAAATTTCGATCACTATACAAAAATATAGTGATCGAAAAAAATTAAAGTATAAATTAAAAAAACCCCGGTAACCGCCAGGAGCTAAAATTTGGCATGCGTACTCACTAAACGAAGGAGTACACGCATGCCAAATTTGAGTTGAATCGCAACATTTTATACACCTGCCCAAAAAATTATGCATTGGCAGGTGTAACTGTCTTGCAAAAAATTTGTGCATGCTAATTTGGTGATGATTCACCTAATTAACATGCAAACAACCTATACACGCCAATTTTTAATTTTTGTATTTTTTTATTTTTTGCCGGGTCCCGGTCCCCGGCCGGGACCTGTGTAACTAGCCAAAAGATTTGAAAATTCGAAAATTCGAAAATTAAATTCGAAATACAAAAAATTAATTTGAGGAAAAATTCGAAAATTCGAAAATTCATTTTGGAAAAAAACACTTAAAAATTTAAATACTTTTTTCGGAGGGTTTGCCATCGTTAGTGAGTACAGGTACTTTTGAAAAAGTCTATGTACCATATTTCCTCGAAATACCCCCAGGGATGATTGTTTCAGACTGAGAATTTTGAGGCGGGTTAAACGAGGGGGGGGGGGGGTATTTTGAGGGGGGGCTTATTATTTCGCCAGAAATTTTTTGAACTCCCAGTACTAATTTGTTGCTTGCAATGTACGCAGACGTATAAAAATGCAACAATAAGCACCATGTAAAAGAGTCTATAGACTTATTAAGGTGTGTAGATGTTCTAACGTAACACGGTTATTGTTTTTAACATATACTTTGCGTTGCCCCGATCACAAACCGATATACTTTAGTCATGTATGTTCCCTTTACATACAATTAGGGGGGAGGTATTTCGAGGGGGTGGGTAATTATTTCATAGTGGCCATTTTGGGGGGTATTTCAAGGTGGGTACTTCGAGGAAATACGGTAAATGTATTTATTTACACGGTAAATACTCGAGTAAATGTATTTTTAGAGTAAATGCAAATACATTTGAGCAACTGTGATACCATTTCACTTCTCACTTTAAATTGACTTTTCTTGTTTTATAACTCTTAACTTCTCTTTGTTATTTTACTATATATTTCTCCATTTGCGGAATCTGCTGCAAAACTTACATTTTTGTCATCCGCATCAGCGCAGACCATAACTGATGCTGTTTGGTAGTAGGGATCGATGTCATATTGGAACTGGATGTCACTGGTTGTCAGTGTGCTGCTCAACGTTTTGTATGTTGAAATGATGAACATTGGACACATTACCGTAACCAGAATGATGCACATTGCGATGGAGAAGTATGTGTCAACTTTTGTCATACTTTCAGTCTCAGTATTTGCATCGATAGAATCACCTTGTTGTCCATTGGATGCCTGTAATAATTATGATAAAACCATATTTACTGGAATGATTCCCCTTGGGAATGTAGGGAGACTTTTTGTGGTAGAAAAATAGTAAAAATTGTCAATTTTATGACCGCGCCCTTTAAAATTTATTGAAGCATGTCATGATGTCATAAACGTAAATACCCAAATACCGTAAATTCTCTAATAATACGACAGTCGTATTATTATTTTCAGCACATTTTTAGGTGTCGTACTATTGGAGATGTCGCATTAATATAGTGTCGTATTTTATTTTTTCATCAAATCGACAACGTCACTGTGCACATAACTCAAACGTGAGCATGACATAGTATAGCAATGCACATGGTAAATAGTGGCGGTTAGTGATGTAAAAGCGCCATGGCGCTGGCGCCTGGCGCTAGCGCCAAAGCAAAAAGCGCCATGGCGCTTTTGGCGCTTGGCGCTAACATGCTCTGGCGCCATTGGCGCTTGGCGCCATGCTTCCGAAAGGCGCCATGGCGCTTTTGGCGCTTGGCGCTATTTTCCGGTGGCGCCATTGGCGCTTGGCGCTATTTTCCGGTGGCGCCATTGGCGCTTGGCGCTAGCATTTTAAAAAGCGCCAAAAAAGCGCCAGAGAATGAAAAATTTATGCTGCGATAACTGAATGCGAATTACGTAAGCTCGATGGCCAATTCATTTTATGGCTATTTTTATTCTTATGAATGAAGTGTGCATCATACTACCTGTCGTAAAAGTCTTAACAGTCATGTAAAATGCCCTGTAAAATGTGAAACATGTTGAAATTTGACATTCTACAGGGTCCTTCAAATGACATTTTACAGAATATTTTACATGACATTTGACATTTTACAGGGATTTTTTTACAAAACTTTTGACATTTTACTGGTAATTTGACACTTAACAGAGTTTTACAAGGTCTGGGAGTGTTCCCACCCAGGTAGAATTTGTACCTTTAGTGTTAAGTAAGAAAGCTTTTTGGCTTTCATTTGGCTATTATTACTTTCTGGGAGACGATGGAAGTGATAAGGTGATGAAACCGATAGGTGAACTGTGCCTGCGTCATTAAAGGTAAATATTTTGGCGCTGGCGCCATTGGCGCTTGGCGCCGTGGTCTGGAAAAGCGCCATGGCGCTTTTGGCGCTTGGCGCTTTTTTGTCGTGGCGCCATTGGCGCTTGGCGCTGGACTTTGAAAAGCGCCATGGCGCTTGGCGCCAAAATCCTGGCGCTTTTTACATCACTAGTGGCGGTTGTGAGGTGGCTGGCGCCCTTGCGAACTGCCCAGCGACTCTGGTGAACCCACAGCCGCCACTATTGCAAGCAGCAGTCTGACGTGAAATGTCAAGTTGTTCCCTGACACTGTGACGTGAAATGATGATGACGTGAAATGATAAAAATTGAATTTTTCAATTCGCTCTAGTTGTGGCTGATAACACTCAGTATTGGACACGATTAAGGTATTGATTCATATATTATCCTTAGAAAATTGTAGACCCGTAGCATGATCCACACTTGTGTAATTAATTTCACGACGTCATTTCACGTCGAATCGACGCTGAGCTCTAATTCCCGCTTATAAGTTACCACATTATAAGGTGAACCCCAGGGCCAGAAACTTCCAATATATGAAATGATGCATCTGTGGGTTTATGACTGCACTGATTTGAAATATGCACTCCATTTTAAAACTACATTACCTTAACCATTGAATAAAACCCCTGGAGCCAAAAACTCTCAAATTTATAAATTTAAAATTTCAACTCAAACAGCAAAACACAAACATAACCAAATTTAAGATTACAACAAACTTTGTCACCTGGGGCCAGATTTAATTCTCGCGTAATGCGCCCTGCATGCATGTAATGTGCCCGAAATCGGGCAGCCTCCCTACAGATTGTTTACCGTTGCCCTAGGTGCACGCATCTCGCGAAAACGCAATTCAATTGCGTGTCGGGAGGTGCGATTCGGGTGTAGGGCATAGCTGCAATTTGTCAGAATAAAAATAATAAAAATACAAAAAAAGAAAAAATAAAATGGAAAATATAAACATACAAAAAAGAAAATGCAGAGAAATAAGAAAAAAACATAAATAACAATCACACAGTATACTCGGCGGACATCAAACTTATTATGGCAACCTACGGTACCCCATCTGAATAATGAACCAAAAATTAGACATTTTTTTCATCATAACATTTCATTTTTACTATGGAATAATTAATTATGAAATTTATCACAAGATTTTATTCATTAATTTACGATAGGATTCTGCGCGAAGTATGCGCTCCACTCGGTATGATACTATTTTTTATTGATCGGTTTTTGCAACATAAGACTGATCGGACTATACGACTATGCGTGTGATGGTTTAAAGAGAATTGTACCGTAATTTGACCAATAAACTCATGTGATTTATAATTACAAATCATAGTAACCAATAATAAAAACGATGTAATGTGACAAAAAATATTACAAAAATGTTGATTTGTTCAGATGAGATACGGTAGACATATTGACTGTGGCACATTCAGTAGCTGATCTTCCTTTTGCCTTTGTATTACATAAATATTTATGTAGCCAGAGTTGTGAACACTGGGTGTGTGTTTTTAAAACAGTTTATGCCAAAATATGACCACTCGCTTTCACACACACACTGCCCGCCTGCCGTTTGAATATTCTGAAATGTCCATTTGGTACATGGTGGAAATTGTTGTGTGCAGGAAAATATCGTCAATTTTTAAAATTCTACAAGTATAATAAATATTTGTTTCAGGATCAAACCATATACATTAGTTGACATCAAAATTCATGTCAACTGGATTCAGCTAAATATTAGTTTAATATGTGATTTTACTTTTCCTATGTGATAAACCATAGTGAAATTTATATTGCGACATGTAATTTTCATTGTTTCTGTTAAGTGTGATGCTTAAAAATTTTTTTTGGTTCTTTAGTTTCATTCATTTGACACGCATTTGCAATGTCAACTAGTGTGTGTGGGCCAGGGTTGGCAAAATCTCAGAAAAAAATAAAAATAAAATAAAAATAAAATGGAATATTCAAGAATAAAATAAAATAAAATGGAAAATTTAAGAATAAAAATAAAAATTGTATAAAAATTCGAATTTTTGTAAATTTTTTGTAAAATTGTATAAAAATTCATATATTTTGTAATATTTTATATTGTTGCTTGAGTTTCTACATGTTTATTCATAGATCTGGGAGCAGTCCCAAGTGTAAAGTGTCAAATGTCATGTAGAATGTCATGCAAAGTGTCAATTGTCATGACAAATGTAAGGTAAAGTGTAAATTGTCATGACATGTAAACAATAAAGTATCAATTGTCAAGCAAATTGTGTCCAAATCTTATGTTTTATATCTAAATCTTATGTTTTGTATCCAAATTATGTTGTTGTTGAATCCAAATCTTATGTGAACATTTGGATACAAGAACATAAGATTTGGATACAAAACATACTATGGATACAAAAACACAAGATTTGGATACACAATTTACATTTTGCATGACATTTGTCATGACAGTTGCCACTTTGCTTGAAATTTGACATGACACTTGACATTTTGCATGACAATTGACACTTTACTTTACATTTGTCATGACAATTGACAAATTGCATTACATTTTACAAATGTACCCAGCACACTCCACTAGTCCTTCTACTGAAAATGCAAACCATTCTTATCAATAATTGTAATTTTACACTTGCAGCTAGCTAACAATACATATTGCATGCAACTTTTGAAAAGTAAGGGAAAAATTTGTCACAGGTTTTTCATGTATAGGTCTAATTATAACATTTTTCTGGCCTTGCATGCATGATTCTGATTTTTTGTAAAATTTTTGTACAATTTTTGTAAAATTTTTGTAAAATGTGTCATTTTATTTTATTAATGACTTTTGGGAATAAAATAAAATAAAATAAAATGAAACAAGAATAAAATAAAAATAAAATAAAATTTTTATACAATTTTTATACAATTTTACTAAAATGAATTTTTATAAAACCAACCCTGGTGTGGGCCAATTCTAAAACATCTATTTATTATACTAATAGAATTATCATAATTAAAAAAAATCAACAAAATATTTCTGAATAGAAAATTCTGAACCACCATGTATCAGAATGGCATTTCAGAACATTCACACAGGCAGTAGTGTGTAAAACAAGCAAACAGTGTAATTTCCAGGTTTTTTTGTTTTTCGGCCAACCTGTATTTGGGGTGGGGCGCTGCCTGCATTGAGATGGGAGGAAAAACACCTCCAAATCTATTCTATCAATGTGCTTAAAAATATTGAAGAAAATTTCACAATTTTTTTGAAATTAGGCTTTCTTTATTGCTCCCAACAGCATTTTGCTGTAGGGCAGATTTTTATTTATTTTTATTTTGTCGGCCAAGCACCCGACAAAACGTGAGAATTGAATTTCATATTTGTTCATAGGGCGCCTTACGCGCATAACTCGGCTATGCTTTCTACATGGTTTTGTCGGGCGTGTAGGGAGACGCGTGTAGGGTGTAGTGCATAACTTAAAAATATTTGTAGGGTGAATTAAATCTGGCCCTTGGCATATAAATACTATTATATCACAAAACCCATACCACAGAGAATGCACACTGCACACCATCATACCAATTTGCAAACTGTTCACATTGTAAACTGCCGGCAGAAAATATTGGGACATTTAAAAAAAAATTTCAACTGTAAATTATTGCGGAACAAAATAAGTTTGGGGCAGGCCACCCCCACCAAAAAATAGCCCTAACATTTCTCTACAGGAACCCCCAGGGGGACCCCTGTAGCTGCTTTGATGCGGCCGCAGGGGCGCCTCCAGTAAAAATTCTCCCTCCCGGCCTAAAATAACGGGACATCATAATCGATTTTTTTTGCGCTCTTTACACACATTGTGTAAACAGCGCAAGCGGGATGTTGTTTGGATATTCCTATCCAGAATTTCACGCTCTTTCGATCTAGCTGGGTGGCGAACCCTGTATCCAAATATTTTCAGCCAAATTTAAAGGAGGAAAATTATGCTCGTTCCGGTGAGTCAAGCGTCGGTTTTACCCACGTTTTTTAGGCCCCCATGGAAATTATCCCCCCAAATTTCAGATATGGGCTGCTACACGTCCCCCGAGCAGATACAAAATGTGATCCGTCTCCGCGAGACGAATCACATGACCTACAGGGACATCGCCCAGACATTGGGCATGTCCAAGTCCACGGTGGAGCGGCTCTACAGTCGCTACCACGCAACCGGGCAGGTGGCCCACCGCGTCAGAAGGAAGGGCCACCCACCCACTTTCAACGCCCGTGAGTGGCGCTTGCTGAAAACGCAGCAGCTCAAAAATCCCATCATGTCGTCGATGGCAATGGCAAGCTGGGCGTCGCGCCACTTTGGCCGCCGTGGACGGTCCGCTGGTATATAGCCACGAGGGGCTTCCCATCCCTTGTGGCCTGCCGCCGCGTCGTTTTGAAGGCTCGCCACCGCCGCGAGTGCGTCGCTTGGGCCTGAATGCTCCTGCAGGAGCACGAACAGAAGCGGCTGTACCTGAAGATTTTCATAGACAAGAAAAAGTTAGTTCTTTGTTCTTATACAACTTTTTTTGAGGGGGGTTTTGGGGAAATTCATCGGTATGGAAAGATGCGCTATATTTTTGTGCATCTGTCATTAAATTTTCACGCCCCTCCGTGCAGGTTCAGGCTGGCACCCGACATGAAACGCAAGCGTGTTTGCGTGTCGGACATGCTGTCGCCGGTTGGCCGCATGAAAATTTCGTCGATCCCGGCAATGATCGGTGGCGGCGCGTCACTCATGACGTGCGGCATGATGGCGTACAGCGGCACGGGTGCAAGGAGTCTGCTGGTGACGTCGAAAGGCATCAACACTGACCAGCCTGGCATGGTTACCGTCGTCAGCGACTTGATGCTGTGGCTAGAAAATCACCTGAATCAAATTCCGCGGAATTTGAGAAAGGTTAGTTGCGG